>JANJGN010000733.1:0-297909 GCA_026770705.1 Isurus oxyrinchus | reverse complement strand
GCGTAACCCCCACACTCACTGTGTAACCCCCACATTCACTGTGTAACACCCACACTCACTGTTTAACCCCCACACTCTGTGTAACCCCCAAACTCACTGTGTAACCCCCAAACTCACTGTGTAACCCCCACACTCACTGTGTAACCCCCACACTCTGTGTAACCCCCACACTCACTGTGTAACCCCCACACTCACTGTGTAACCCCCACATTCACTGTTTAACCCCCACATTCACTGTGTACCCCCCAAACTCACTGTGTAACCCCCACACTCTGTGTAACCCCCACACTCTGTGTAACCCCCACACTCTGTGTAACCCCCAAACTCACTGTGTAACCCCCACACTCACTGTGTAACCCCCACACTCTGTGTAACCCCCACACTCACTGTGTAAGCCCCAAACTCACTGTGTAACCCCCAAACTCACTGTGTAACCCCCACACTCACTGTGTAACCCCCACACTCTGTGTAACCCCCACACTCACTGTGTAACCCCCACACTCTGTGTAATCCCCACACTCTGTGTAACCCCCACACTCACTGTGTAACCCCCAAACTCACTGTGTAACCCCCACACTCACTGTGTAACCCCCAAACTCACTGTGTAACCCCCACATTCACTGTGTAACCCCCAAACTCACTGTGTAACCCCCACACTCACTGTGTAACCCCTACACTCTGTGTAACCCCCAAACTCACTGTGTAACCCCCAAACTCACTGTGTAACCCCTACACTCTGTGTAACCCCCAAACTCACTGTGTAACCCCCACATTCACTGTGTAACCCCCACATTCACTGTGTAACCCCCACACTCTGTGTAACCCCCAAACTCACTGTGTTACCCCCACATTCACTGTGTAACCCCCACATTCACTGTGTAACCCCCACACTCAGTGTAACCCCCAAACTCACTGTGTAACCCCCACACTCACTGTGTAACCCCCACACTCTGTGTAACACCCACACTCACTGTGTAACCCCCACACTCACTGTGTAACCCCCCACATTCACTGTGTAGCCCCCAACTTCACTGCGTAACCCCCAAACTCACTGCGTAACCCCCACACTCACTGTGTAACCCCACACTCACTGTGTAACCCCCACATTCACTGTGTAACCCCCACACTCACTGTTTAACCCCCACACTCTGTGTAACCCCCACACTCTGTGTAACCCCCAGACTCACTGTGTAACCCCCAAACTCACTGTGTAAGCCCCAAACTCACTGTGTAACACCCACATTCACTGTGTAACCCCCAAACTCACTGTGTAACCCCCACACTCACTGTGTAACCCCCAAACTCACTGTGTAACCCCCACACTCACTGTGTAACCCCCAAACTCTGTGTAACCCCCAAACTCACTGTGTAACCCCCACATACACTGTGTAACCCCCACATACACTGTGTAACCCCCACATTCACTGTGTAACCCCCAAACTCAGTGTAACCCCCAAACTCTCTGTGTAACCCCCAAACTCACTGTGTAACCCCCACATTCACTGTGTAAACCCCACATTCACTGTGTAAACCCCACATTCACAATTTAACACTCACATTCACTGTGTAACCCTCACACTCACTGATTAACCCTCACACTCACTGATTAACCCTCACACTCACTGTTTAATCCTCACACTCAGTTTAACCGTCACACTCCCTATTTAACTCTCGCACTTACTGAATAACCCTCACTCTGACACTCACTGTTTAACCCTCACACTTGATGCTTAACCCTCACACTCACTGTTTAACCCTAACACCCACTGTTTAACACTCACTGTTTAACACTCACACTCACTGTTTAATCCTCACACTCATTGTTAAACCCTCACACTAACTGTTTAACCCTCACACTTACTGTTTAACCCTCACACTCTCTGTTTAACCCTCACACTCACTGTTTAACCCTCACACTCACTGTTTAACCCTCACACACACTGTTTAAACCTCACACTCACTGTTTAACCTTCGCACTGACTGCTTAACTCTCAGACTCACTGTTCAACCCTCACACTCACTGATCACTCGCACTCACTGCTTAACACTCACACTCACTGTATAACCCTCACACTCACTGTTTAACCCTCACACTCACTGTTTAACCCTCACACTCACTGTTAAACCCTCACACTAACGGCTTAACCCTCACACTCTCTGTTTAACCCTCTCACTCGCTGTTTAACACTCACACTCTGTTTAACACTCACTCACTGTATAACCCTCACACTCACTGTTTAACCCTCACACTCACTGTTTAACCCTCACACTCACTGTTTAACACTCACACTCACTGTTTAACGCTCACACTCAATGTTTAACCCTCACACTCACTGCTTAACCCTCACACTCACTGTTTAACCCTCACACTCCCTGTTTAATCCTCACACTGTTTAAACCTCACACTCACTGCTTAACCCTCACACTCACTGTGTAACCCTCACACTCACTGTGTAACCCTCACACTCACTGATTAACCCTCACACTCTCTGTTTAAACCTCACACTCACTGTGTAATCACCACACTCATTGTTTAACCCTAACACTCACTGTTTAACACTCACACTCACTGATTAATCCTCACACTCATTGTTAAACCCTCACACTAACTACTTAACCCTCACACTCTCTGTTTAACCCTCTCACTCGCTGTTTAACCCTCACACTCACTGTTTAACCCTCACACTCATTGTTTAACCCTCACACTCATTGTTTAACCCTCACACTCACTGTTTAACACTCGCACTCACTGTTTAACCCTCGCACTGACTGCTTAACTCTCAGACTCACTGTTCAACCCTCACATTCACTGATCACTCGCACTCACTGCTTAACACTCACACTCACTGCTTAACACTCACACTCACTGCTTAACACTCACACTCACTGTATAACCCTCACACTCACTGTTTAACCCTCACACTCACTGTTTAACCCTCACACTCACTGTTTAACCCTCACACTCTCTGTTTAACCCTCACACTCTCTGTTTAAACCTCACACTCTCTGTTTAAACCTCACACTCACTGTGTAACCCCCACAATCACTGCTTAACCCTCACTCTCACTGTGTAACCCTCACATTCACTGTTCAACCCTCACACTCACTGCTTAACCCTCACACTCACTGATTAACCCTCACACTCTCTGTTTAACCCTCACACTCACTGAGTAACGCTCACACTCTCTGTTTAACTCTCACACTCACTGTTTAATCCTGATACTCTCTGTTTAACCTTCACACTCACTGTCTAAACCTCACACTCTCTGTTTAACCTTCAAACTCACTGTTTAACCCTCGCACTCACTGTTTAACCTTCACACTCACTGTTTAACCCTCGCACTCACAGTTTAACCTTCACACTCACTGTTTAACTCTCATCTTCACTGTTTAATCCTTACACACTGTTTAAGCCCCACGCCCACAGTTTAAACCACACACTCAGTGTTTAACTCTCACACTCACTGATTAACGCTGACACCCACTGTTTAACCCTCACACTCACTGTTTAATCTTCACACGCAGTGCTTAACCATCACTCACTGTTTAACTCGCACACTCACTGTTTAAACCTCACACTTACTTTTTAACCCCCACACCCACTGTTTAACCCCCACACTATCTGTTTAACGCTCACACTCGGTGCTTAACCCTCAGACTCACTGTTTAACCTTCACACTCACTGTTTAACCCTCACACTCTTTGTTTAACCCTAACACTCGCTGTTTAACCCTCACAATCGCTGCTTAACCCTCACACTCACTGTTTAACCCTCACACTGTTTAACCCTCACAGTCTTTGTTTAACCCTCACACTCTTTGTTTAACCCTCACACTCACTGTTTAACACTCGCACTGTTTAACCCTTACATTCACTGCTAAACCCTCACACTCACTGATTAACCCTCACACTCAGTTTAAGCCTCACACTCACTGATTAACCCTCACACTCATTGTTTAACCCTGACACCCACTGTTTAACCCTCAAACTCACTTTTTAACTCTCACACTCACTGCTTAACCCTCACACTCATTGTTTAACCCTCACACTCACTGTTCAACCCTCACACTCACTGATCACTCGCACTCACTGTTAACCCTCGCACTTTTAACCCTCGCACTCACTGTTTAACACTCACACTCACTGTTTAACCTTCACACTCACTGTTTAACCCTCCCACTCGCTGTTTAAACCTAACACTCATTGTTTAACCCTAAGACCCACTGTTTAATACTCACACTCACTGTTTAACACTCACACTCACTGTTTAAGACTCACACTCACTGTTTAACACTCACACTCACTGGTTAACACTCACACTCACTGTTTAACTCTCTCACTCGCTGTTTAACCCTCACACTCACTGTTTAACCCTCGCACTAACTGTTCAACCCTCAAACTCACTGATCACTCGCACTCACTGCTTAACACTCACACTCACTGTATAACCCTCAAACTCACTGTATAACCCTCAAACTCACTGTTTAACCCTCACACTCACTGATTAACCCTCACACTGTTTAAACCTCACACTCACTGCTTAACCCTCAAACTCACTGTTTAACCCTCACACTCACTGTTTAACCCTCATTCTGTTTAAACCTCACACACTCTGTTTAAACCTCACACTCACGGTGTAACCCCCACACTCACTGTGTAACCCTCACACTCACTGCTTAACCCTCAGTCTCATTGTTTAACCTTTGCACTCACTGTTTAACCCGCACACTCACTGCTTAACCCTCAGTCTCATTGTTTAACCTTTGCACTCACTGTTTAACCCGCACACTCACTGTTTAACCCTCACACTCACTGTTTAACCCTCACACTCACTGTTTAACCCTCACACTCACTGCTTAACCCTCACACTCACTGCTTAACCCTAACACTCACTGTTTAACACTCACACTCACTGATTAACCCTCACACTCACTGTTTAACCCTCACACTGTTTAAACCTCACACTCACTGCTTAACCCTCACACTCACTGTGTAACCCTCACACTCACTGATTAACCCTAAAACTCACTGTTTAACACTCACACTCACTGATTAATCCTCACACTCACTGTTTAACCCTCGCACTGACTGCTTAACTCTCAGACTCACTGTTCAACCCTCACATTCACTGATCACTCGCACTCACTGCTTAACACTCACACTCACTGTATAACCCTCACACTCACTGTTTAACCCTCACACTCACTGTTTAACCCTCACACTCACTGTGTAACCCCCACAATCACTGCTTAACCCTCACACTCACTGTTTAACACTCACACTCACTGTTCAACACTCACATTCACTGTTTAACACTCACATTCACTGTTTAACACTCACACTCACTGCTTAACCCTCACTCTCACTGATTAACCCTCACACTCACTGTTTAACCCTCACACTCATTGTTTAACCCTCACACTCATTGTTTAACCCTCACACTCACTGTTTAAGCCTCACACTCACTGTTTAACCCTCACACTCATTGTTTAACTCTCACACTCACTGTTTAACCCTCACACTCACTGTTTAACCTTTGCACTTTCTGTTTAACCCTCACACTCACTGTTCAACCCTCACACTCACTGTTTAATCCTGATACTCTCTGTTTAACCTTCACACTCACTGTCTAAACCTCACACTCTCTGTTTAAACCACAAACTCACTCCTGAACTCCCACACCCACTGTTTAACCCTCACACTCGCTGTTTAACCCTCTCACTCACTGTTTAACCCTCACACTCACTGTTTAACCCTCATACTCACTGTTTAACCCTAAGACCCACTGTTTAACACTCACACTCACTGTTTAACACTCACACTCACTGTTTAACCCTCTCACTCACTGTTTAACCCTCACACTCACTGTTTAACCCTCATACTCACTGTTTAACCCTCGCACTGACTGCTTAACCCTCACACTCACTGATCACTCGCACTCACTGCTTAACACTCACACTCACTGTATAACCCTCAAACTCACTGTCTAACCCTCACACTCACTGTTTAACCCTCACACTGTTTAAACCTCACACTCACTGCTTAACCCTCAAACTCACTGTTTAACCCTCACACTCATTGTTTAACCATCACACTCACTGTTTAACCCTCACACTCACTGCTTAACCCTCACAATCACTGTATAACCCTCACACTCACTGATTAAACCTCACTCTCACTGTTTAACACTCACATTCACTGTTTAACACTCACATTCACTGTTTAACACACACTCACTGCTTAACCCTCACACTCACTGAGTAACGCTCACACTCTCTGTTTAACCTTCAAACTCACTGTTTAACCCTCACACTGACACTCACTGTTTAACACTCGCACTCACTGTTTAACCTTCACACTCACTGTTTAACTCTCATCTTCACTGTTTAATCCTGACACACTGTTTAAGCCTCACGCCCACAGTTTAAACCACACACTCAGTGTTTAACACTCACACTCACTGTTTAATCTTCACACGCAGTGCTTAACCATCACTCACTGTTTAACTCGCACACTCACTGTTTAAACCTCACACTTACTTTTTAACCCTCACACCCACTGTTTAACCCCCACACTATCTGTTTAACGCTCACACTCGGTGCTTAATCCTCAGACTCACTGTTTAACCTTCACACTCACTGTTTAACCCTCACACTCTTTGTTTAACCCTAACACTCGCTGTTTAACCCTCACAATCGCTGCTTAACCCTCACACTCACTGTTTAACCCTCACACTGTTTAAACCTCACACTCTTTGTTTAACCCTCACACTCTTTGTTTAACCCTCACACTCTTTGTTTAACCCTCACACTCACTGTTTAACCCTCACACTGTATAAACCTCACACTCTTTGTTTAACCCTCACACTCACTGTTTAACCCTCACACTGTATAAACCTCACACTCTTTGTTTAACCCTCACACTCACTGTTTAACCCTCACACTGTTTAACCCTCACACTCACTGTTTAACCCTCACACTGTATAAACCTCACACTCTTTGTTTAACCCTCACACTCACTGTTTAACCCTCACACTCACTGTTTAACCCTCACACTGTTTAACCCTCACACTGTTTAACCCTCACACTGTTTAACCCTCAAACTGTTTAACCCTCACACTGTTTAACCCTCACACTCTTTGTTTAATCCTCACACTCTTTGTTTAATCCTCACACTCACTGTTTAACCCTCACACTCACTGTTTAACACTCGCACTGTTTAACCCTTACATTCACTGCTAAACCCTCACACTCACTGATTAACCCTCACACTCAGTTTAAGCCTCACACTCACTGATTAACCCTCACAATCACTGCTTAACTCTCACACTCACTGATTAACCCTCACACTCACTGTTTAGCCTTCACACTCATTGTTTAACCCTCACACTCACTGTTTAACCCTCACACTCACTGTTTAACCCTAACATTCACTGGTTGACACTCACACTCACTGTTTAACCCTCGCACTTTTAACCCTCGCACTCACTGTTTAACACTCACACTCACTGTTTAACCTTCACACTCAGTGATTAATCCTCACTCTCTCTGTTTAAACCTCAAACTCACTCCTGAACTCCCACACCCACTGTTTAACCTTCGCACTCACTGTTTAAAACTGACAATCACTGATTAACCCTCACACTCACTATTTTAACCCACACTCACTGTTTAACCCCCACAATCACTGTTTAACTCTCATACTCAGTAATTAACCCGCACAGTCGCTGTTTAATGCTCACACTCGGTGCTGAACCCTCACACTCACTGTTTAACCCTCACACTCACTGTTTAACCCTCACACTCACTGTTTAACCCTCACACTCGCTGTTTAACCCTCGCACTCACTGTTTAACCCTCACACTCACTGCTTAACCCTCACACTCACTGTTTAAACCCTCACACTCACTGTTTAACCCTCACACTCTTTGTTTGACACTCAGACTCAATATTTAACCCTCACACTCGCTGTTTAACCCTCACACTCACTGTTTGACACTCAGACTCACTATTTAACCCTCACACTCACTGTTTAAACCCTCACACTCACTGTTTAACCCTTGCACTCACTGTTTAACCTTTGCACTCACTGTTTAACCCTCACACTCACTGTTTAACCCTCACACTCACTGTTTAACCCTCACACTCACTGTTTAACTCTCACACTCACTGAATAACCCTCACACTGACATTCACTGTTTAACCCTTGCACTCACTGATTAACCTTCACACTCACTGTTTAACCCTTGCACTCACTGATTAAACTTCACACTCACTGTTTAACCCTCATATTCACTGTTTAATCCTTACACACGGTTTAAGCCTCACACTCATTGTTTAACCCTCACACTCACTGTTTAAAACTCACTCTCACTGTTTAACCATCACACTCATTGTTTAACCCTTTCACTCATTGTTTAACCCTCACACTCACTGATCAACCCTCACACTCATTGTTTAACCCTCACACTCACTGTTTAACCATCACAATTATTGTTTAACCCTCACAGTCACTGTTTAACCCTTGCACCTCTGTTTAACCCTCACACTTTCTGTTTAACCCTCACATTCACTGATTAACCCTCACACTCACTTTAACCCTCACACTCACTGTTTAACCCTCACACTCACTGTTTAACCCTCACACCCACTATTTAAACCTCACACTAACTGTTTAACCCTCACACTCACTGTTTAAACCTCACACTCACTATTTAACCCTCACACTCGCTGTTTAACCCTCACACCCATTATTTAACACTCACTCACTATTTAACCCTCACACTCACTGCTTAACCCTCATACTCACTGATTAACCCACACTCTCTCGGTTTAAACCTCACACTCACTCCTGAACTCCCACACCCACTGTTTAACCTTCGCACTCACTGTTTAAAACTGACAATCACTGATTAACCCTCACACTCACTATTTTAACCCACACTCACTGTTTAACCCCCACAATCACTGTTTAACTCTCATACTCAGTAATTAACCCGCACAGTCGCTGTTTAATGCTCACACTCGGTGCTGAACCCTCACACTCACTGTTTAACCCTCACACTCACTGTTTAACCCTCACACTCACTGTTTAACCCTCACACTCGCTGTTTAACCCTCGCACTCACTGTTTAACCCTCACACTCACTGCTTAACCCTCACACTCACTGTTTAAACCCTCACACTCACTGTTTAACCCTCACACTCTTTGTTTGACACTCAGACTCAATATTTAACCCTCACACTCGCTGTTTAACCCTCACACTCACTGTTTGACACTCAGACTCACTATTTAACCCTCACACTCACTGTTTAAACCCTCACACTCACTGTTTAACCCTTGCACTCACTGGTTAACCTTTGCACTCACTGTTTAACCCTCACACTCACTGTTTAACCCTCACACTCACTGTTTAACCCTCACACTCACTGTTTAACTCTCACACTCACTGAATAACCCTCACACTGACATTCACTGTTTAACCCTTGCACTCACTGATTAACCTTCACACTCACTGTTTAACCCTTGCACTCACTGATTAAACTTCACACTCACTGTTTAACCCTCATATTCACTGTTTAATCCTTACACACGGTTTAAGCCTCACACTCATTGTTTAACCCTCACACTCACTGTTTAAAACTCACTCTCACTGTTTAACCATCACACTCATTGTTTAACCCTTTCACTCATTGTTTAACCCTCACACTCACTGATCAACCCTCACACTCATTGTTTAACCCTCACACTCACTGTTTAACCATCACAATTATTGTTTAACCCTCACAGTCACTGTTTAACCCTTGCACCTCTGTTTAACCCTCACACTTTCTGTTTAACCCTCACATTCACTGATTAACCCTCACACTCACTTTAACCCTCACACTCACTGTTTAACCCTCACACTCACTGTTTAACCCTCACACCCACTATTTAAACCTCACACTCACTGTTTAACCCTCACACTCACTGTTTAAACCTCACACTCACTATTTAACCCTCACACTCGCTGTTTAACCCTCACACCCATTATTTAACACTCACTCACTATTTAACCCTCACACTCACTGCTTAACCCTCATACTCACTGATTAACCCACACTCTCTCGGTTTAAACCTCACACTCACTGTTTAACCCTCACACTCACTGTTTCACCCTCACACTCACTGTTTAACCCTCACACTCACTATTTAACCTTCACACTCACTGTTTCAGCCTAAAATTCACTGCTTAATCCTCACACTCACTGTTTAACCTTTGCACTCACTGTTTAACCCTCACACTCACTGTTAAACCTTCACACTCACTGCTGAACCCTCACACTCACTGTTTAACACTCACACTCACTGCTTAACCCTCACATTCACTGTTTAACCCTCACACCCACTGTTTAATCTTCACACTCACTACTTAACCCTCACACTCACTGCGTAACCCTCACACTCACTGTTTAACCCTCACACTCACTGTTTAACCCTCACACTCACTGCTTAACCCTCACACTCACTGTTTAAACCCTCACACTCACTGTTTAACCCTCACACTCTTTGTTTGACACTCAGACTCAATATTTAACCCTCACACTCGCTGTTTAACCCTCACACTCACTGTTTGACACTCAGACTCACTATTTAACCCTCACACTCACTGTTTAAACCCTCACACTCACTGTTTAACCCTTGCACTCACTGTTTAACCTTTGCACTCACTGTTTAACCCTCACACTCACTGTTTAACCCTCACACTCACTGTTTAACCCTCACACTCACTGTTTAACTCTCACACTCACTGAATAACCCTCACACTGACATCACTGTTTAACCCTTGCACTCACTGATTAACCTTCACACTCACTGTTTAACCCTTGCACTCACTGATTAAACTTCACACTCACTGTTTAACCCTCATATTCACTGTTTAATCCTTACACACGGTTTAAGCCTCACACTCATTGTTTAACCCTCACACTCACTGTTTAAAACTCACTCTCACTGTTTAACCATCACACTCATTGTTTAACCCTTTCACTCATTGTTTAACCCTCACACTCACTGATCAACCCTCACACTCATTGTTTAACCCTCACAGTCACTGTTTAACCCTTGCACCTCTGTTTAACCCTCACACTTTCTGTTTAACCCTCACATTCACTGATTAACCCTCACACTCACTTTAACCCTCACACTCACTGTTTAACCCTCACACTCACTGTTTAACCCTCACACCCACTATTTAAACCTCACACTCACTGTTTAACCCTCACACTCACTGTTTAAACCTCACACTCACTATTTAACCCTCACACTCGCTGTTTAACCCTCACACCCATTATTTAACACTCACTCACTATTTAACCCTCACACTCACTGCTTAACCCTCATACTCACTGATTAACCCACACTCTCTCGGTTTAAACCTCACACTCACTCCTGAACTCCCACACCCACTGTTTAACCTTCGCACTCACTGTTTAAAACTGACAATCACTGATTAACCCTCACACTCACTATTTTAACCCACACTCACTGTTTAACCCCCACAATCACTGTTTAACTCTCATACTCAGTAATTAACCCGCACAGTCGCTGTTTAATGCTCACACTCGGTGCTGAACCCTCACACTCACTGTTTAACCCTCACACTCACTGTTTAACCCTCACACTCACTGTTTAACCCTCACACTCGCTGTTTAACCCTCGCACTCACTGTTTAACCCTCACACTCACTGCTTAACCCTCACACTCACTGTTTAAACCCTCACACTCACTGTTTAACCCTCACACTCTTTGTTTGACACTCAGACTCAATATTTAACCCTCACACTCGCTGTTTAACCCTCACACTCACTGTTTGACACTCAGACTCACTATTTAACCCTCACACTCACTGTTTAAACCCTCACACTCACTGTTTAACCCTTGCACTCACTGTTTAACCTTTGCACTCACTGTTTAACCCTCACACTCACTGTTTAACCCTCACACTCACTGTTTAACCCTCACACTCACTGTTTAACCCTCACACTCACTGTTTAACTCTCACACTCACTGAATAACACTCACACTGACATTCACTGTTTAACCCTTGCACTCACTGATTAACCTTCACACTCACTGTTTAACCCTTGCACTCACTGATTAAACTTCACACTCACTGTTTAACCCTCATATTCACTGTTTAATCCTTACACACGGTTTAAGCCTCACACTCATTGTTTAACCCTCACACTCACTGTTTAAAACTCACTCTCACTGTTTAACCATCACACTCATTGTTTAACCCTTTCACTCATTGTTTAACCCTCACACTCACTGATCAAACCTCACACTCATTGTTTAACCCTCACACTCACTGTTTAACCATCACAATTATTGTTTAACCCTCAGTCACTGTTTAACCCTTGCACCTCTGTTTAACCCTCACACTTTCTGTTTAACCCTCACATTCACTGATTAACCCTCACACTCACTTTAACCCTCACACTCACTGTTTAACCCTCACACTCACTGTTTAACCCTCACACCCACTATTTAAACCTCACACTCACTGTTTAACCCTCACACTCACTGTTTAAACCTCACACTCACTATTTAACCCTCACACTCGCTGTTTAACCCTCACACCCATTATTTAACACTCATTCACTATTTAACCCTCACACTCACTGCTTAACCCTCATACTCACTGATTAACCCACACTCTCTCGGTTTAAACCTCACACTCACTGTTTAACCCTCACACTCACTGTTTCACCCTCACACTCACTGTTTAACCCTCACACTCACTATTTAACCTTCACACTCACTGTTTCAGCCTAAAATTCACTGCTTAATCCTCACACTCACTGTTTAACCTTTGCACTCACTGTTTAACCCTCACACTCACTGTTAAACCTTCACACTCACTGCTGAACCCTCACACTCACTGTTTAACACTCACACTCACTGCTTAACCCTCACATTCACTGTTTAACCCTCACACTCACTGTTTAACCTTCACACTCACTGTTTAACCCTCACACTCACTGCTTAACCCTCACACTCACTGTTTAACCCTCACACTCATTGTTTAACCCTCACACTCACTGTTTAACCCTCACACTCACTGTTTAACCTTTGCACTTTCTGTTTATCCCTCACTCTCACTGATTAACCCTCACACTCACTGTTTAACCCTCACACTCATTGTTTAACCCTCACACTCATTGTTTAACCCTCACACTCACTGTTTAAGCCTCACACTCACTGTTTAACCCTCACACTCATTGTTTAACTCTCACACTCACTGTTTAACCCTCACACTCACTGTTTAACCTTTGCACTTTCTGTTTAACCCTCACACTCACTGTTCAACCCTCACACTCACTGTTTAATCCTGATACTCTCTGTTTAACCTTCACACTCACTGTCTAAACCTCACACTCTCTGTTTAAACCACAAACTCACTCCTGAACTCCCACACCCACTGTTTAACCCTCACACTCGCTGTTTAACCCTCTCACTCACTGTTTAACCCTCACACTCACTGTTTAACCCTCATACTCACTGTTTAACCCTAAGACCCACTGTTTAACACTCACACTCACTGTTTAACACTCACACTCACTGTTTAACCCTCACACTCTTTGTTTGACACTCAGACTCAATATTTAACCCTCACACTCGCTGTTTAACCCTCACACTCACTGTTTGACACTCAGACTCACTATTTAACCCTCACACTCACTGTTTAAACCCTCACACTCACTGTTTAACCCTTGCACTCACTGTTTAACCTTTGCACTCACTGTTTAACCCTCACACTCACTGTTTAACCCTCACACTCACTGTTTAACCCTCACACTCACTGTTTAACTCTCACACTCACTGAATAACCCTCACACTGACATTCACTGTTTAACCCTTGCACTCACTGATTAACCTTCACACTCACTGTTTAACCCTTGCACTCACTGATTATACTTCACACTCACTGTTTAACCCTCATATTCACTGTTTAATCCTTACACACGGTTTAAGCCTCACACTCATTGTTTAACCCTCACACTCACTGTTTAAAACTCACTCTCACTGTTTAACCATCACACTCATTGTTTAACCCTTTCACTCATTGTTTAACCCTCACACTCACTGATCAACCCTCACACTCATTGTTTAACCCTCACACTCACTGTTTAACCATCACAATTATTGTTTAACCCTCAGTCACTGTTTAACCCTTGCACCTCTGTTTAACCCTCACACTTTCTGTTTAACCCTCACATTCACTGATTAACCCTCACACTCACTTTAACCCTCACACTCACTGTTTAACCCTCACACTCACTGTTTAACCCTCACACCCACTATTTAAACCTCACACTCACTGTTTAACCCTCACACTCACTGTTTAAACCTCACACTCACTATTTAACCCTCACACTCGCTGTTTAACCCTCACACCCATTATTTAACACTCACTCACTATTTAACCCTCACACTCACTGCTTAACCCTCATACTCACTGATTAACCCACACTCTCTCGGTTTAAACCTCACACTCACTGTTTAACCCTCACACTCACTGTTTCACCCTCACACTCACTGTTTAACCCTCACACTCACTATTTAACCTTCACACTCACTGTTTCAGCCTAAAATTCACTGCTTAATCCTCACACTCACTGTTTAACCTTTGCACTCACTGTTTAACCCTCACACTCACTGTTAAACCTTCACACTCACTGCTGAACCCTCACACTCACTGTTTAACACTCACACTCACTGCTTAACCCTCACATTCACTGTTTAACCCTCACACTCACTGTTTAACCTTCACACTCACTGTTTAACCCTCACACTCACTGCTTAACCCTCACACTCACTGTTTAACCCTCACACTCATTGTTTAACCCTCACACTCACTGTTTAACCCTCACACTCACTGTTTAACCTTTGCACTTTCTGTTTATCCCTCACTCTCACTGATTAACCCTCACACTCACTGTTTAACCCTCACACTCATTGTTTAACCCTCACACTCATTGTTTAACCCTCACACTCACTGTTTAAGCCTCACACTCACTGTTTAACCCTCACACTCATTGTTTAACTCTCACACTCACTGTTTAACCCTCACACTCACTGTTTAACCTTTGCACTTTCTGTTTAACCCTCACACTCACTGTTCAACCCTCACACTCACTGTTTAATCCTGATACTCTCTGTTTAACCTTCACACTCACTGTCTAAACCTCACACTCTCTGTTTAAACCACAAACTCACTCCTGAACTCCCACACCCACTGTTTAACCCTCACACTCGCTGTTTAACCCTCTCACTCACTGTTTAACCCTCACACTCACTGTTTAACCCTCATACTCACTGTTTAACCCTAAGACCCACTGTTTAACACTCACACTCACTGTTTAACACTCACACTCACTGTTTAACCCTCTCACTCACTGTTTAACCCTCACACTCACTGTTTAACCCTCATACTCACTGTTTAACCCTCGCACTGACTGCTTAACCCTCACACTCACTGATCACTCGCACTCACTGCTTAACACTCACACTCACTGTATAACCCTCAAACTCACTGTCTAACCCTCACACTCACTGTTTAACCCTCACACTGTTTAAACCTCACACTCACTGCTTAACCCTCAAACTCACTGTTTAACCCTCACACTCATTGTTTAACCATCACACTCACTGTTTAACCCTCACACTCACTGCTTAACCCTCACAATCACTGTATAACGCTCACACTCACTGATTAAACCTCACTCTCACTGTTTAACACTCACATTCACTGTTTAACACTCACATTCACTGTTTAACACACACTCACTGCTTAACCCTCACACTCACTGAGTAACGCTCACACTCTCTGTTTAACCTTCAAACTCACTGTTTAACCCTCACACTGACACTTACTGTTTAACACTCGCACTCACTGTTTAACCTTCACACTCACTGTTTAACTCTCATCTTCACTGTTTAATCCTGACACACTGTTTAAGCCTCACGCCCACAGTTTAAACCACACACTCAGTGTTTAACACTCACACTCACTGTTTAATCTTCACACGCAGTGCTTAACCATCACTCACTGTTTAACTCGCACACTCACTGTTTAAACCTCACACTTACTTTTTAACCCTCACACCCACTGTTTAACCCCCACACTATCTGTTTAACGCTCACACTCGGTGCTTAACCCTCAGACTCACTGTTTAACCTTCACACTCACTGTTTAACCCTCACACTCTTTGTTTAACCCTAACACTCGCTGTTTAACCCTCACAATCGCTGCTTAACCCTCACACTCACTGTTTAACCCTCACACTGTTTAAACCTCACACTCTTTGTTTAACCCTCACACTCTTTGTTTAACCCTCACACTCTTTGTTTAACCCTCACACTCACTGTTTAACCCTCACACTGTATAAACCTCACACTCTTTGTTTAACCCTCACACTCACTGTTTAACCCTCACACTGTATAAACCTCACACTCTTTGTTTAACCCTCACACTCACTGTTTAACCCTCACACTGTTTAACCCTCACACTCACTGTTTAACCCTCACACTGTATAAACCTCACACTCTTTGTTTAACCCTCACACTCACTGTTTAACCCTCACACTCACTGTTTAACCCTCACATTGTTTAACCCTCACACTGTTTAACCCTCACACTGTTTAACCCTCACACTGTTTAACCCTCACACTGTTTAACCCTCACACTGTTTAACCCTCACACTCTTTGTTTAATCCTCACACTCTTTGTTTAATCCTCACACTCACTGTTTAACCCTCACACTCACTGTTTAACACTCGCACTGTTTAACCCTTACATTCACTGCTAAACCCTCACACTCACTGATTAACCCTCACACTCAGTTTAAGCCTCACACTCACTGATTAACCCTCACAATCACTGCTTAACTCTCACACTCACTGATTAACCCTCACACTCACTGTTTAGCCTTCACACTCATTGTTTAACCCTCACACTCACTGTTTAACCCTCACACTCACTGTTTAACCCTAACATTCACTGGTTGACACTCACACTCACTGTTTAACCCTCGCACTTTTAACCCTCGCACTCACTGTTTAACACTCACACTCACTGTTTAACCTTCACACTCAGTGATTAATCCTCACTCTCTCTGTTTAAACCTCAAACTCACTCCTGAACTCCCACACCCACTGTTTAACCTTCGCACTCACTGTTTAAAACTGACAATCACTGATTAACCCTCACACTCACTATTTTAACCCACACTCACTGTTTAACCCCCACAATCACTGTTTAACTCTCATACTCAGTAATTAACCCGCACAGTCGCTGTTTAATGCTCACACTCGGTGCTGAACCCTCACACTCACTGTTTAACCCTCACACTCACTGTTTAACCCTCACACTCACTGTTTAACCCTCACACTCGCTGTTTAACCCTCGCACTCACTGTTTAACCCTCACACTCACTGCTTAACCCTCACACTCACTGTTTAAACCCTCACACTCACTGTTTAACCCTCACACTCTTTGTTTGACACTCAGACTCAATATTTAACCCTCACACTCGCTGTTTAACCCTCACACTCACTGTTTGACACTCAGACTCACTATTTAACCCTCACACTCACTGTTTAAACCCTCACACTCACTGTTTAACCCTTGCACTCACTGTTTAACCTTTGCACTCACTGTTTAACCCTCACACTCACTGTTTAACCCTCACACTCACTGTTTAACCCTCACACTCACTGTTTAACTCTCACACTCACTGAATAACCCTCACACTGACATTCACTGTTTAACCCTTGCACTCACTGATTAACCTTCACACTCACTGTTTAACCCTTGCACTCACTGATTAAACTTCACACTCACTGTTTAACCCTCATATTCACTGTTTAATCCTTACACACGGTTTAAGCCTCACACTCATTGTTTAACCCTCACACTCACTGTTTAAAACTCACTCTCACTGTTTAACCATCACACTCATTGTTTAACCCTTTCACTCATTGTTTAACCCTCACACTCACTGATCAACCCTCACACTCATTGTTTAACCCTCACACTCACTGTTTAACCATCACAATTATTGTTTAACCCTCACAGTCACTGTTTAACCCTTGCACCTCTGTTTAACCCTCACACTTTCTGTTTAACGCTCACATTCACTGATTAACCCTCACACTCACTTTAACCCTCACACTCACTGTTTAACCCTCACACTCACTGTTTAACCCTCACACCCACTATTTAAACCTCACACTCACTGTTTAACCCTCACACTCACTGTTTAAACCTCACACTCACTATTTAACCCTCACACTCGCTGTTTAACCCTCACACCCATTATTTAACACTCACTCACTATTTAACCCTCACACTCACTGCTTAACCCTCATACTCACTGATTAACCCACACTCTCTCGGTTTAAACCTCACACTCACTGTTTAACCCTCACACTCACTGTTTAAACCTCACACTCACTATTTAACCCTCACACTCGCTGTTTAACCCTCACACCCATTATTTAACACTCACTCACTATTTAACCCTCACACTCACTGCTTAACCCTCATACTCACTGATTAACCCACACTCTCTCGGTTTAAACCTCACACTCACTGTTTAACCCTCACACTCACTGTTTAACCGTCACACTCACTGTTTCACCCTCACACTCACTGTTTAACCCTCACACTCACTATTTAACCTTCACACTCACTGTTTCAGCCTAAAATTAACTGCTTAATCCTCACACTCACTGTTTAACCTTTGCACTCACTGTTTAACCCTCACATTCACTGTTAAACCTTCACACTCACTGCTGAACCCTCACACTCACTGTTTAACACTCACACTCACTGCTTAACCCTCACATTCACTGTTTAACCCTCACACTCACTGTTTAACATTCACACTCACTGCTTAACCCTCACACTCACTGCTTAACCCTCACACTCACTGTTTAACCCTCACACTCACTGTTTAACCCTCACACTCATTGTTTAACCCTCACACTCACTGTTTAACCCTCACACTCAATGTTTAACCTTTGCACTTTCTGTTTATCCCTCACTCTCACTGATTAACCCTCACACTCACTGTTTAACCCTCACACTCAGTGTTTAACCCTCACACTCATTGTTTAACCCTCACACTCACTGTTTAAGCCTCACACTCACTGTTTAACCCTCACACTCATTGTTTAACTCTCACACTCACTGTTTAACCTTTGCATTCACTGGTTAACATTTGCACTTTCTGTTTAACCTTCACTCTCACTGATTAACCCTCACACTCACTGTTTAACCCTCACAATCACTGTTTAACCCTCACAATCACTGTTTAACCCTCACACTCACTGTTTAACCCTCACACTCACTGTTTAACACTCGCACTCACTGTTTAACCCTCACAATCACTGTTTAACCCTCACAATCACTGTTTAACCCTCAAACTCACTATTTAACCCTCACACTCACTGTTTAACCCTCACACTCACTGTTTAACCCTCACAATCACTGTTTAACCCTCACACTCACTGTTTAAGCCTCACACTCACTGTTTAACCCTCACACTCACTGTTTAACATTTGCACTCACTGTTTAACCCTCACACTCACTGTTTAACCCTCACACTCACTGTTTAACCCTCACACTCACTGTTTAACCCTCACACTGACTGTTTAACAGTCACACTCACTGTTTAATCTTTGCACTCACTGTTTGACCCTCACACTCACTGTTTAACCCTCACACTCACTGTTTAACCCTCACACTCACTTTTTAACCCTCGCACTCACTGTTTAAACTTTGCATTCACTGTTTAATCCTCACACTCGCTGTTTAACCTTCACACTCGCTGTTTAACCCTCGCACTCACTGTTTAACGTTTGCATTCACTGTTTAACCCGCACACTCACTGTTTAACAATCACACTCAGTGTTTAACCCTCACACTCACTTTTTAACCCTCAAACTCACTGTTTAACCCTCACACTCACTGTTTAACCCTCACAATCACTGTTTAACCCTCAGAATCACTGTTTAACCCTCACAATCACTGTTAAACCCTCACACTCACTGTTTAACCCTCACACTGACTGTTTAACAGTCACACTCACTATTTAATCTTTGCACTCACTGTTTGACCCTCACACTCACTGATTAACCCTCACACTCACTGTTTGACCCTTACACTCACTGTTTAACCCTCACACTCACTGTTTAACCCTCACACTCACTGTTTATCCCTCACACTGACTGTTTAACAGACACACTCACTGTTTAATCTTTGCACTCACTGTTTGACCCTCACACTCACTGATTAACCCTCACACTCACTGTTTATCCCTCACACTCACTTTTTAACCCTCGCACTCACTGTTTAACCTTTGCATTCACTGTTTAATCCTCACACTCGCTGTTTAACCCTCACACTCACTGTTTAACCCTCACACTCACTGTTTAACCCTCGCACTCACTGTTTAACCCTCGCACTCACTGTTTAACCTTTGCATTCACTGTTTAACCCTCAGACTCACTGTTTAACCTTCACTCTCACTGCTTAACCTGCACACTCACTGTTTAACACTCACACTCACGGTTTAACCTTTGCAATCACTGTTTAACCCTCACACTCACTGTTTGACCCTCACACTTGCTGTTTAACCTTTGCAATCACTGTTTAACCCTCACACTCACTGTTTAACCATCACACTCACTGCTTAACCCTCAGTCTCATTGTTTAACCTTTGCACTCACTGTTTAACCCTCACACTCACTGTTTAACCATCACACTCACTGTTTAACCCTCACACTCACTGTTTAACCCTCACACTCACTGTTTAACCTTTGCAATCACTTATTAACCCTCACACTCACTGTTTGACCCTCACACTCGCTATTTAACCTTCACACTCACTGTTTAACCATCACACTCACTGCTTAACCCTCAGTCTCATTGTTTAACCTTTGCACTCACTTTTTAACCCGCACACTCACTGTTTAACCCTCACACTCACTGCTTAAACCTCACGCTCACTGTTTAACCCTCACACTCACTGTTTAACCCTCACACTCACTGTTTAACCCTCACACTCACTGAGTAGCCCTCACACTCACTGAATGACACTCACACTCACTGTTTAACCCTCACACTCACTGATTAACCCTCACACTCACTGTTTAACCCTCACACACACTGTTTAACCCTCGCAATCACTGTTTAACCCTCACACTCATTGTTTAACCCTCACACTCACTGTTTAACCCTCGCACTCACTGTTTAACCTTTGCATTCACTGTTTAACCCTCACACTCACTGTTTAACCTCACACTCAATGTTTAACCTCACACTCACTGATTAGCCCTCACACTCACTGAATGACACTCACACTCACTGTTTAACCATGACACTCACTGTTTAACCCTCACTCTCACTGTTTAACCCTCACACTCACTGTATAAACCTCACACTCACTGTTTACCCCTCACACTCACTGTTTAACCTTTGCACTTTCTGTTTAACCCTCACTCTCACTGATTAACACTCACACTCACTGTTTAACCCTCACACTCACTGTTTAACCCTCACACTCACTGTTTAACCCTCACACTCACTGTTTAACATTTGCACTCACTGTTTAACCCTCACACTCACTGTTTAACCCTCACACTCACTGTTTAACCCTCACACTCACTGTTTAACCCTCACACTGACTGTTTGACAGTCACACTCACTGTTTAATCTTTGCAGTCACTGTTTGACCCTCACACTCACTGATTAACCCTCACACTCACTGTTTGACCCTTACACTCACTGTTTAACCCTCACACTCACTGTTTAACCCTCACAATCACTGTTTAACCCTCACACTCACTGTTTAACTCTCACACTCACTGTTTATCCCTCACACTGACTGTTTAACAGACACACTCACTGTTTAATCTTTGCACTCACTGTTTGACCCTCACACTCACTGATTAACCCTCACACTCACTGTTTATCCCTCACACTCACTTTTTAACCCTCGCACTCACTTTTTAACCTTTGCATTCACTGTTTAATCCTCACACTCGCTGTTTAACCCTCACACTCACTGTTTAACCCTCGCACTCACTGTTTAACCCTCGCACTCACTGTTTAACCTTTGCATTCACTGTTTAACCCTCAGACTCACTGTTTAACCTTCACTCTCACTGCTTAACCTGCACACTCACTGTTTAACACTCACACTCACGGTTTAACCTTTGCAATCACTGTTTAACCCTCACACTCACTGTTTGACCCTCACACTTGCTGTTTAACCTTTGCAATCACTGTTTAACCCTCACACTCACTGTTTAACCATCACACTCACTGCTTAACCCTCAGTCTCATTGTTTAACCTTTGCACTCACTGTTTAACCCTCACACTCACTGTTTAACCATCACACTCACTGTTTAACCCTCACACTCACTGTTTAACCCTCACACTCACTGTTTAACCTTTGCAATCACTTATTAACCCTCACACTCACTGTTTGACCCTCACACTCGCTATTTAACCTTCACACTCACTGTTTAACCATCACACTCACTGCTTAACCCTCAGTCTCATTGTTTAACCTTTGCATTCACTTTTTAACCCGCACACTCACTGTTTAACCCTCACACTCACTGCTTAAACCTCACGCTCACTGTTTAACCCTCACACTCACTGTTTAACCTTCACTCTCACTGATTAACACTCACATTCACTGTTTAACCCTCACACTCACTGTTTAATCTTTGCATTCACTGTTTAATCCCCACACTCGCTGTTTAACCCTCACACTCACTGTTTAAATCTCACACTCACTGTTTAAACTTAGCACTTTCTGTTTAACCCTCACTCTCACTGATTAACCCTCACACTCACTGTTTAACCCTCACACTCACTGTTTAACATTTGCTCTTTCTGTTTAACCTTCATTCTCACTGATTAACCCTCACACTCACTGTTTAACCTTTGCTTTCACTGTTTAACCCTCACACTCACTGTTTAACCCTCACACTCACTGTTTAACCCTCACACTCACTGCTTAACCCTCACAATCACTGTTTAACCCTCACACTCACTGTTTAACTCTCACACTCACTGTTTATCCCTCACACTGACTGTTTAACAGACACACTCACTGTTTAATCTTTGCACTCACTGTTTGACTCTCACACTCGCTGTTTAACCTGCACACTCACTGTTTAACCTTCACACTCACTGCTTAACCCTCACACTCACTGTTTAACCCTCAGTCTCATTGTTTAACCTTTGCACTCACTGTTTAACCCTCACACTCACTGTTTAACCCTCACACTCACTGTTTAACCCTCACACTCACTGTTTGACCCTCACACTCACTGTTTAACCGTGGCACTCACTGTTTAACCCTCACACTCACTGTTTAATCTTTGCAGTCACTGTTTGACCCTCACACTCACTGTTGAACACTCACAATCACTGTTTGAACATTGCACTCACTGTTTAACACTCACACTCACTGTTTAACCTTCACACTCACTGTTTAAGCTTTGCACTCACTGTTTGACCCTCACACTCACTGTTTGACCCTCACACTCACTGTTTAACCCTCACACTCACTGTTTAACACCCACATTCACTGTTCAACCCTGAATCTCATTGTTTAACTTTGCACTCACTGTTTAACCCGCACAGTCACTGATTAACCCTCAAACTCATTGTTTAACCATTGCACTCACTGCTTAACCCTCACACTCACTGTTTAACCCTCGCACTCACTGTTTAACCTTTGCATTCACTGTTTAACCCTCACACTCACTGTTTAACCCTCACACTCACTGTTTAATCTTTGCAATCACTGTTTGAACCTCACACTCACTGTTTGACCCACACACTCGCTGTTCAACCTTCACACTCACTGTTTAACCTTCACACTCACTGTTTAACCCGCACACTCACTGTTTAACCCTCACACTCACTGTTTAACCCTCAGTCTCATTGTTTAACCTTTGCACTCACTGTTTAACCCTCACAGTCACTGTTTAACCCTCACACTCACTGTTTAACCCTCACACTCACTGTTTAACCCGCACACTCACTGTTTAACCCTCACACTCACTGTTTAACCCTCACACTCACTGTTTAACCTTTGCAATCACTGTTTTACACTCACACTCACTGTTTAATCTTTGCACTCACTGTTTGACCCTCACACTCACTGTTTGACCCTCACACTCACTGTTTGACCCTCACACTCGCTGTTTAACATTCACACTCACTGTTTAACCTTCACACTCACTGCTTAACCCTCACACTCACTGTTTAACCCTCAGACTCATTGTTTAACCTTTGCACTCACTGTTTAACCCTCACACTTACTGTTTAACCCTCACACTCATTGTTTAACCCTCACACTCACTGATTTGCCCTCACACTCACTGAATAACACTCACACTCACTGATTAACCCTCACACTCACTGATTTGCCCTCACACTCACTGAATAACACTCACTCACTGTTTAACCCTCACACCCACTGTTTAACCCTCGCACTCACTGATTAAACCTCACACTCACTGTTTAACCCTCACACTCATTTTTAACATTTGCACTTTCTGCTTAACCTTCACTCTCACTGATTAACCCTCACACTCACTGTTTAACCCTCACACTCAGTGTTTAAACCTCACACTCACTGTTTAACCCTCACACTCACTGTTTAACCTTCACACACACTGTTTAACCCTCACAAACACTGTTTAACCCTCGCAATCACTGTTTAACACTCACACTCATTGTTTAACCCTCACACTCACTGTTTAACCCTCGCACTCACTGTTTAACCTTTGCATTCACTGTTTAACCCTCACACTCACTGTTTAACCTCACACTCAATGTTTAACCCTCACACTCACTGATTAGCCCTCACACTCACTGAATGACACTCACACTCACTGTTTAACCATGACACTCACTGTTTAACCCTCACACTCACTGTTTAACCCTCACACTCACTGTATAAACCTCACACTCACTGTTTACCCCTCACACTCACTGTTTAACCCTCACACTCACTGTTTAACCCTCACACTCACTTTTTAACCCTCGCACTCACTGTTTAAACTTTGCATTCACTGTTTAATCCTCACACTCGCTGTTTAACCTTCACACTCGCTGTTTAACCCTCGCACTCACTGTTTAACCTTTGCATTCACTGTTTAACCCGCACACTCACTGTTTAACAATCACACTCAGTGTTTAACCCTCACACTCACTGTTTAACCCTCAAACTCACTGTTTAACCCTCACACTCACTGTTTAACCCTCACAATCACTGTTTAACCCTCAGAATCACTGTTTAACCCTCACAATCACTGTTAAAACCTCACACTCACTGTTTAACCCTCACACTGACTGTTTAACAGTCACACTCACTGTTTAATCTTTGCACTCACTGTTTGACCCTCACACTCACTGATTAACCCTCACACTCACTGTTTGACCCTTACACTCACTGTTTAACCCTCACACTCACTGCTTAACCCTCACAATCACTGTTTAACCCTCACACTCACTGTTTAACTCTCACACTCACTGTTTATCCCTCACACTGACTGTTTAACAGACACACTCACTGTTTAATCTTTGCACTCACTGTTTGACTCTCACACTCGCTGTTTAACCTGCACACTCACTGTTTAACCTTCACACTCATGCTTAACCCTCACACTCACTGTTTAACCCTCAGTCTCATTGTTTAACCTTTGCACTCACTGTTTAACCCTCACACTCACTGTTTAACCCTCACACTCACTGTTTAACCCTCACACTCACTGTTTGACCCTCACACTCACTGTTTAACCGTGGCACTCACTGTTTAACCCTCACACTCACTGTTTAATCTTTGCACTCACTGTTTGACCCTCACACTCACTGTTGAACCCTCACAATCACTGTTTGAACATTGCACTCACTGTTTAAAACTCACACTCACTGTTTAACATTCACACTCACTGTTTAATCTTTGCACTCACTGTTTGACCCTCACACTCACTGTTTGACCCTAACACTCACTGTTTAACCCTCACACTCACTGTTTAACACCCACATTCACTGTTCAACCCTGAATCTCATTGTTTAACTTTGCACTCACTGTTTAACCCGCACAGTCACTGATTAACCCTCAAACTCATTGTTTAACCATTGCACTCACTGCTTAACCCTCACACTCACTGTTTAACCCTCGCACTCACTGTTTAACCTTTGCATTCACTGTTTAACCCTCACACTCACTGTTTAACCCTCACACTCACTGTTTAACCTTTGCAATCACTGTTTGAACCTCACACTCACTGTTTGACCCACACACTCGCTGTTCAACCTTCACACTCACTGTTTAACCTTCACACTCACTGTTTAACCTGCACACTCACTGTTTAACCCTCACACTCACTGTTTAACCCTCAGTCTCATTGTTTAACCTTTGCACTCACTGTTTAACCCTCACACTCACTGTTTAACCCTCACACTCACTGTTTAACCCGCACACTCACTGTTTAACCCTCACACTCACTGTTTAACCCTCACACTCACTGTTTAACCTTTGCAATCACTGTTTTACACTCACACTCACTGTTTAATCTTTGCACTCACTGTTTGACCCTCACACTCACTGTTTGACCCTCACACTCACTGTTTGACCCTCACACTCGCTGTTTAACATTCACACTCACTGTTTAACCTTCACACTCACTGCTTTACCCTCACACTCACTGTTTAACCCTCAGACTCATTGTTTCACCTTTGCACTCACTGTTTAACCCTCACACTTACTGTTTAACCCTCACACTCATTGTTTAACCCTCACACTCACTGATTTGCCCTCACACTCACTGAATAACACTCACACTCACTGATTAACCCTCACACTCACTGATTTGCCCTCACACTCACTGAATAACACTCACTCACTGTTTAACCCTCACACCCACTGTTTAACCCTCGCACTCACTGATTAAACCTCACACTCACTGTTTAACCCTCACACTCATTTTTAACATTTGCACTTTCTGCTTAACCTTCACTCTCACTGATTAACCCTCACACTCACTGTTTAACCCTCACACTCACTGTTTAAACCTCACACTCACTGTTTAACCCTCACACTCACTGTTTAACCTTCACACACACTGTTTAACCCTCACAAACACTGTTTAACCCTCGCAATCACTGTTTAACACTCACACTCATTGTTTAACCCTCACACTCACTGTTTAACCGTCGCACTCACTGTTTAACCTTTGCATTCACTGTTTAACCCTCACACTCACTGTTTAACCTCACACTCAATGTTTAACCCTCACACTCACTGATTAGCCCTCACACTCACTGAATGACACTCACACTCACTGTTTAACCATGACACTCACTGTTTAACCCTCACACTCACTGTTTAACCCTCACACTCACTGTATAAACCTCACACTCACTGTTTACCCCTCACACTCACTGTTTAACCCTCGCACTCACTGTTTAACATTTGCACTTTCTGTTTAACCTTCATTCTCACTGATTAACCCTCACACTCACTGTTTTACCCTTACACTCACTGTGTAACACTCACACTCACTGTTTAACCCTCACACTCACTGTTTAACAGTCACACTCACTGTTTAATCTTTGCACTCACTGCTTGACCCTCACACTCACTGTTTAACCCTCACACTCACTGTTTAACCCTCACACTCACTGTTTAACACTCACACTCACTGTTTAACTCTCACACTCACTGTTTAACCCTCACACTCACTGTTTAACACTCACACTCACTGTTTAACACTCACACTCACTGTTTAACCTTTGCATTCACTGGTTAACATTTGCACTTTCTGTTTAACCTCCACTCTCACTGATTAACCCTCACACTCACTGTTTAACCCTCACAATCACTGTTTAACCCTCACAATCACTGTTTAACCCTCACACTCACTGTTTAACAATCGCACTCACTGTTTAACCCTCACAATCACTGTTTAACCCTCACACTCACTGTTTAACCCTCACATTCATTCTTTAACCCTCACACTCACTGTTTAACCCTCACACTCCCTGTTTAATCTTTGCACTTTCTGTTTAACCCTCACACTCACTGATTAACACTCACACTCACTGTTTAACCCTCACACTCACTGTTTAACCCTCACACTCACTGTTTAACATTTGCCCTCACTGTTTAACCCTCACACTCACTGTTTAACCCTCACACTCACTGTTTAACCCTCACACTCACTGTTTAACCCTCACACTCACTGTTTAACCCTCACACTCACTTTTTAACCCTCGCACTCACTGTTTAAACTTTGCATTCACTGTTTAATCCTCACACTCGCTGTTTAACCTTCACACTCGCTGTTTAACCCTCGCACTCACTGTTTAACCTTTGCATTCACTGTTTAACCCGCACACTCACTGTTTAACAATCACACTCAGTGTTTAACCCTCACACTCACTGTTTAACCCTCAAACTCACTGTTTAACCCTCACACTCACTGTTTAACCCTCACAATCACTGTTTAACCCTCAGAATCACTGTTTAACCCTCACAATCACTGTTAAACCCTCACACTCACTGTTTAACCCTCACACTGACTGTTTAACAGTCACACTCACTGTTTAATCTTTGCACTCACTGTTTGACCCTCACACTCACTGATTAACCCTCACACTCACTGTTTGACCCTTACACTCACTGTTTAACCCTCACACTCACTGTTTAACCCTCACAATGACTGTTTAACCCTCACACTCACTGTTTAACTCTCACACTCACTGTTTATCCCTCACACTGACTGTTTAACAGACACACTCACTGTTTATTCTTTGCACTCACTGTTTGACCCTCACACTCACTGATTAACCCTCACACTCACTGTTTATCCCTCACACTCACTTTTTAACCCTCGCACTCACTGTTTAACCTTTGCATTCACTGTTTAATCCTCACACTCGCTGTTTAACCCTCACACTCACTGTTTAACCCTCGCACTCACTGTTTAACCCTCACACTCACTGTTTAATCTTTGCACTCACTGTTTGACCCTCACACTCACTGTTGAACCCTCACAATCACTGTTTGAACATTGCACTCACTGTTTAACACTCACACTCACTGTTTAACCTTCACACTCACTGTTTAATCTTTGCACTCACTGTTTGACCCTCACACTCACTGTTTGACCCTCACACTCACTGTTTAACCCTCACACTCACTGTTTAACACCCACATTCACTGTTCAACCCTGAATCTCATTGTTTAACTTTGCACTCACTGTTTAACCCGCACAGTCACTGATTAACCCTCAAACTCATTGTTTAACCATTGCACTCACTGATTAACCCTCACACTCACTGATTAACCCTCACACTCACTGTTTAACCCTCACACTCACTGTTTAACCCTCGCACTCACTGTTTAACCTTTGCATTCACTGTTTAACCCTCACACTCACTGTTTAAGCCTCACACTCACTGTTTAACCTTTGCAATCACTGTTTGAACCTCACACTCACTGTTTGACCCACACACTCGCTGTTCAACCTTCACACTCACTGTTTAACCTTCACACTCACTGTTTAACCCGCACACTCACTGTTTAACCCTCACACTCACTGTTTAACCCTCAGTCTCATTGTTTAACCTTTGCACTCACTGTTTAACCCTCACACTCACTGTTTAACCCTCACACTCACTGTTTAACCCGCACACTCACTGTTTAACCCTCACACTCACTGTTTAACCCTCACACTCACTGTTTAACCTTTGCAATCACTCTTTTACACTCACACTCACTGTTTAATCTTTGCACTCACTGTTTAATCTTTGCACTCACTGTTTGACCCTCACACTCACTGTTTGACCCTCACACTCACTGTTTGACCCTCACACTCGCTGTTTAACATTCACACTCACTGTTTAACCTTCACACTCACTGCTTAACCCTCACACTCACTGTTTAACCCTCAGACTCATTGTTTAACCTTTGCACTCAATGTTTAACCCTCACACTTACTGTTTAACCCTCACACTCATTGTTTAACCCTCACACTCACTGATTTGCCCTCACACTCACTGAATAACACTCACACTCACTGATTAACCCTCACACTCACTGATTTGCCCTCACACTCACTGAATAACAGTCACTCACTGTTTAACCCTCGCACCGACTGTTTAACCCTCGCACTCACTGATTAAACCTCACACTCACTGTTTAACCCTCACACTCATTTTTAACATTTGCACTTTCTGCTTAACCTTCACTCTCACTGATTAACCCTCACACTCACTGTTTAACCCTCACACTCACTGTTTAAACCTCACACTCACTGTTTAACCCTCACACTCACTGTTTAACCTTCACACACACTTTTTAACCCTCACAAACACTGTTTAACCCTCGCAATCACTGTTTAACCCTCACACTCATTGTTTAACCCTCACACTCACTGTTTAACCCTCGCACCCACTGTTTAACCTTTGCATTCACTGTTTAACCCTCACACTCACTGTTTAACCTCACACTCAATGTTTAACCCTCACACTCACTGATTAGCCCTCACACTCACTGAATGACACTCACACTCACTGTTTAACCATGACACTCACTGTTTAACCCTCACACTCACTTTTTAACCCTCACACTCACTGTTTAACACTCACACTCATTGTTTAACACTCACACTCACTGTTTAACCTTTGCATTCACTGGTTAACATTTGCACTTTCTGTTTAACCTTCACACTCACTGATTAACCCTCACACTCACTGTTTAACCCTCACAATCACTGTTTAACCCTCACAATCACTGTTTAACCCTCACACTCACTTTTTAACCCTCACACTCACTGTTTAACACTCGCACTCACTGTTTAACCCTCACAATCACTGTTTAACCCTCACAATCACTGTTTAACCCTCAAACTCACTGTTTAACCCTCACACTCACTGTTTAACCCTCACAATCACTGTTTAACCCTCACACTCACTGTTTAAGCCTCACACTCACTGTTTAACCCTCACATTCATTGTTTAACCCTCACACTCACTGTTTAACCCTCACACTCACTGTTTAACCTTTGCACTTTCTGTTTAACCCTCACTCTCACTGATTAACACTCACACTCACTGTTTAACCCTCACACTCACTGTTTAACCCTCACACTCACTGTTTAACCCTCACACTTACTGTTTAACATTTGCACTCACTGTTTAACCCTCACACTCACTGTTTAACCCTCACACTCACTGTTTAACCCTCACACTCACTGTTTAACCCTCACACTCACTGTTTAACCCTCACACTGACTGTTTAACAGTCACACTCACTTTTTAATCTTTGCACTCACTGTTTGACCCTCACACTCACTGTTTGACCCTCACACTCACTGTTTAACCCTCACACTCACTTTTTAACCCTCACACTCACTGTTTAAACTTTGCATTCACTGTTTAATCCTCACACTCGCTGTTTAACCTTCACACTCGCTGTTTAACCCTCACACTCACTGTTTAACCTTTGCATTCACTGTTTAACCCGCACACTCACTGTTTAACCCTCAAACTCACTGTTTAACCCTCACACTCACTGTTTAACCCTCACAATCACTGTTTAACCCTCAGAATCACTGTTTAACCCTCACAATCACTGTTAAACCCTCACACTCACTGTTTAACCCTCACACTGACTGTTTAACAGTCACACTCACTGTTTAATCTTTGCACTCGCTGTTTGACCCTCACACTCACTGATTAACCCTCACACTCACTGTTTGACCCTTACACTCACTGTTTAACCCTCACACTCACTGTTTAACCCTCACAATCACTGTTTAACCCTCACACTCACTGTTTAACTCTCACACTCACTGTTTATCCCTCACACTGACTGTTTAACAGACACACTCACTGTTTAATCTTTGCACTCACTGTTTGACCCTCACACTCACTGATTAACCCTCACACTCACTGTTTATCCCTCACACTCACTTTTTAACCCTCGCACTCACTGTTTAACCTTTGCATTCACTGTTTAATCCTCACACTCGCTGTTTAACCCTCACACTCACTGTTTAACCCTCGCACTCACTGTTTAACCCTCGCACTCACTGTTTAACCTTTGCATTCACTGTTTAACCCTCAGACTCACTGTTTAACCTTCACTCTCACTGCTTAACCTGCACACTCACTGTTTAACACTCACACTCACGGTTTAACCTTTGCAATCACTATTTAACCCTCACTCACTGTTTGACCCTCACACTTGCTGTTTAACCTTTGCAATCACTGTTTAACCCTCACACTCACTGTTTAACCATCACACTCACTGCTTAACCCTCAGTCTCATTGTTTCACCTTTGCACTCACTGTTTAACCCTCACACTCACTGTTTAACCATCACACTCACTGTTTAACCCTCACACTCACTGTTTAACCCTCACACTCACTGTTTAACCTTTGCAATCACTGATTAACCCTCACACTCCCTGTTTGACCCTCACACTCGCTATTTAACCTTCACACTCACTGTTTAACCATCACACTCACTGCTTAACCCTCACACTCACTGAATGACACTCACACTCACTGTTTAACCCTCACACTCACTGATTAACCCTCACACTCACTGATTAGCCCTCACACTCACTGAATGACACTCACACTCACTGTTTAACCCTCACACTCACTGATTAACCCTCACACTCACGGTTTAACCTTTGCAATCACTGTTTAACCCTCACTCACTGTTTGACCCTCACACTCACTGTTTAACCCTCACACTCACTGTTTAATCTTTGCACTCACTTTTTAACCCGCACACTCACTGTTTAACCCTCACACTCACTGTTTAACCCTCACACTCACTGACTAGCCCTCACACTCACTGAATGACACTCACACTCACTGTTTAACCCTCACACTCACTGATTAACCCTCACACTCACTGTTTAACCCTCACACACACTGTTTAACCCTCACAAACACTGTTTAACCCTCGCAATCACTGTTTAACCCTCACACTCATTGTTTAACCCTCACACTCACTGTTTAACCCTCGCACTCACTGTTTAACCTTTGCATTCACTGTTTAACCCTCACACTCACTGTTTAACCTCACACTCAATGTTTAACCCTCACACTCACTGATTAGCCCTCACAGTCACTGAATGACACTCACACTCACTGTTTAACCATGACACTCACTGTTTAACCCTCACACTCACTGTTTAACCCTCACACTCACTGTATAAACCTCACACTCACTGTTTACCCCTCACACTCACTGTTTAACCCTCGCACTTACTGTTTAACATTTCCACTTTCTGTTTAACATTCATTCTCACTGATTAACCCTCACACTCACTGTTTAACCCTTACACTCACTGTTTAACACTCACACTCACTGTTTAACACTCACACTCACTGTTTAACCCTCACACTCACTGTTTAATCTTTGCACTCACTGTTTGACCCTCACACTCACTGTTTAACCCTCACACTCACTGTCTAACCCTCACACTCACTGTTTAACCCTCACACTCACTGTTTAACCCTCACACTCACTGTTTAACACTCACACTCATTGTTTAACACTCACACTCACTGTTTAACCTTTGCATTCACTGCTTAACATTTGCACTTTCTGTTTAACCTTCACTCTCACTGATTAACCCTCACACTCACTGTTTAACCCTCACAATCACTGTTTAACCCTCACACTCACTGTTTAACCCTCACACTCACTGTTTAACACTCGCACTCACTGTTTAACCCTCACAATCACTGTTTAACCCTCACAATCACTGTTTAACCCTCAAACTCACTGTTTAACCCTCACACTCACTGTTTAACCCTCACAATCACTGTTTAACCCTCACAATCACTGTTTAACCCTCACACTCACTGTTTAAGCCTCACACTCACTGTTTAACCCTCACATTCATTGTTTAACCCTCACACTCACTGTTTAACCCTCACACTCACTGTTTAACCTTTGCACTTTCTGTTTAACCCTCACTCTCACTGATTAACACTCACACTCACTGTTTAACCCTCACACTCACTGTTTAACCCTCACACTCACTGTTTAACCCTCACACTCACTGTTTAACATTTGCACTCACTGTTTAACCCTCACACTCACTGTTTAACCCTCACACTCACTGTTTAACCCTCACACTGACTGTTTGACAGTCACACTCACTGTTTAATCTTTGCACTCACTGTTTAACCCTCACACTCACTGTTTAACCCTCACACTCACTGTTTAACCCTCACACTCACTTTTTAACCCTCGCACTCACTGTTTAATCTTTGCATTCACTGTTTAATCCTCACACTCGCTGTTTAACCTTCACACTCGCTGTTTAACCCTCGCACTCACTGTTTAACCTTTGCATTCACTGTTTAACCCGCACACTCACTGTTTAACAATCACACTCAGTGTTTAACCCTCACACTCACTGTTTAACCCTCAAACTCACTGTTTAACCCTCACACTCACTGATTAACCCTCACAATCACTGTTTAACCCTCAGAATCACTGTTTAACCCTCACACTCACTGATTAACCCTCACACTCACTGTTTAACACTCACACTCACTGTTTAATCTTGGCACTCACTGATTGACCCTCACACTCACTGTTTAACCCTCACACTCACTGTTTAACCCTCACGCACTTTTTAACCCTCGCACTCACTGTTTAACCTTTGCATTCACTGTTTAATCCTCACACTCACTGTTTAACCCTCGCACTCACTGTTTAACCCTCGCACTCACTGTTTAACCTTTGCATTCACTGTTTAAGCCGCACACTCACTGTTTAACACTCACACTCACTGTTTAACCCTCACACTCACTGTTTAACCTTTGCACTTTCTGTTTAACCTTCACTCTCTCTGATTCACCCTCACACTCACTGTTTAACCCTCACACTCACTGTTTAACCTTTGCATTCACTGGTTAACATTTGCACTTTCTGTTTAACCTTCACACTCACTGATTAACCCTCACACTCACTGTTTAACCCTCACAATCACTGTTTAACCCTCACAATCACTGTTTAACCCTCACACTCACTGTTTAACCCTCACACTCACTGTTTAACACTCGCACTCACTGTTTAACCCTCACAATCACTGTTTAACCCTCACAATCACTGTTTAACCCTCAAACTCACTGTTTAACCCTCACACTCACTGTTTAACCCTCACAATCACTGTTTAACCCTCACACTCACTGTTTAAGCCTCACACTCACTGTTTAACCCTCACATTCATTGTTTAACCCTCACACTCACTGTTTAACCCTCACACTCACTGTTTAACCTTTGCACTTTCTGTTTAACCCTCACTCTCACTGATTAACACTCACACTCACTGTTTAACCCTCACACTCACTGTTTAACCCTCACACTCACTGTTTAACCCTCACACTCACTGTTTAACATTTGCACTCACTGTTTAACCCTCACACTCACTGTTTAACCCTCACACTCACTGTTTAACCCTCACACTCACTGTTTAACCCTCACACTGACTGTTTAACAGTCACACTCACTTTTTAATCTTTGCACTCACTGTTTGACCCTCACACTCACTGTTTGACCCTCACACTCACTGTTTAACCCTCACACTCACTTTTTAACCCTCACACTCACTGTTTAAACTTTGCATTCACTGTTTAATCCTCACACTCGCTGTTTAACCTTCACACTCGCTGTTTAACCCTCGCACTCACTGTTTAACCTTTGCATTCACTGTTTAACCCGCACACTCACTGTTTAACAATCGCACTCAGTGTTTAACCCTCACACTCACTGTTTAACCCTCAAACTCACTGTTTAACCCTCACACTCACTGTTTAACCCTCACAATCACTGTTTAACCCTCAGAATCACTGTTTAACCCTCACAATCACTGTTAAACCCTCACACTCACTGTTTAACCCTCACACTGACTGTTTAACAGTCACACTCACTGTTTAATCTTTGCACTCGCTGTTTGACCCTCACACTCACTGATTAACCCTCACACTCACTGTTTGACCCTTACACTCACTGTTTAACCCTCACACTCACTGTTTAACCCTCACAATCACTGTTTAACCCTCACACTCACTGTTTAACTCTCACACTCACTGTTTATCCCTCACACTGACTGTTTAACAGACACACTCACTGTTTAATCTTTGCACTCACTGTTTGACCCTCACACTCACTGATTAACCCTCACACTCACTGTTTATCCCTCACACTCACTTTTTAACCCTCGCACTCACTGTTTAACCTTTGCATTCACTGTTTAATCCTCACACTCGCTGTTTAACCCTCACACTCACTGTTTAACCCTCGCACTCACTGTTTAACCCTCGCACTCACTGTTTAACCTTTGCATTCACTGTTTAACCCTCAGACTCACTGTTTAACCTTCACTCTCACTGCTTAACCTGCACACTCACTGTTTAACACTCACACTCACGGTTTAACCTTTGCAATCACTATTTAACCCTCACTCACTGTTTGACCCTCACACTTGCTGTTTAACCTTTGCAATCACTGTTTAACCCTCACACTCACTGTTTAACCATCACACTCACTGCTTAACCCTCAGTCTCATTGTTTCACCTTTGCACTCACTGTTTAACCCTCACACTCACTGTTTAACCATCACACTCACTGTTTAACCCTCACACTCACTGTTTAACCCTCACACTCACTGTTTAACCTTTGCAATCACTGATTAACCCTCACACTCCCTGTTTGACCCTCACACTCGCTATTTAACCTTCACACTCACTGTTTAACCATCACACTCACTGCTTAACCCTCACACTCACTGAATGACACTCACACTCACTGTTTAACCCTCACACTCACTGATTAGCCCTCACACTCACTGAATGACACTCACACTCACTGTTTAACCCTCACACTCACTGATTAACCCTCACACTCACGGTTTAACCTTTGCAATCACTGTTTAACCCTCACTCACTGTTTGACCCTCACACTTGCTGTTTAACCTTTGCAATCACTGTTTAACCCTCACACTCGCTGTTTAATCTTTGCACTCACTTTTTAACCCGCACACTCACTGTTTAACCCTCACACTCACTGTTTAACCCTCACACTCACTGACTAGCCCTCACACTCACTGAATGACACTCACACTCACTGTTTAACCCTCACACTCACTGATTAACCCTCACACTCACTGTTTAACCCTCACACACACTGTTTAACCCTCACAAACACTGTTTAACCCTCGCAATCACTGTTTAACCCTCACACTCATTGTTTAACCCTCACACTCACTGTTTAACCCTCGCACTCACTGTTTAACCTTTGCATTCACTGTTTAACCCTCACACTCACTGTTTAACCTCACACTCAATGTTTAACCCTCACACTCACTGATTAGCCCTCACAGTCACTGAATGACACTCACACTCACTGTTTAACCATGACACTCACTGTTTAACCCTCACACTCACTGTTTAACCCTCACACTCACTGTATAAACCTCACACTCACTGTTTCCCCCTCACACTCACTGTTTAACCCTCGCACTTACTGTTTAACATTTCCACTTTCTGTTTAACATTCATTCTCACTGATTAACCCTCACACTCACTGTTTAACCCTTACACTCACTGTTTAACACTCACACTCACTGTTTAACACTCACACTCACTGTTTAACCCTCACACTCACTGTTTAATCTTTGCACTCACTGTTTGACCCTCACACTCACTGTTTAACCCTCACACTCACTGTCTAACCCTCACACTCACTGTTTAACCCTCACACTCACTGTTTAACCCTCACACTCACTGTTTAACCCTCACACTCACTGTTTAACACTCACACTCATTGTTTAACACTCACACTCACTGTTTAACCTTTGCATTCACTGCTTAACATTTGCACTTTCTGTTTAACCTTCACTCTCACTGATTAACCCTCATACTCACTGTTTAACCCTCACAATCACTGTTTAACCCTCACACTCACTGTTTAACCCTCACACTCACTGTTTAACACTCGCACTCACTGTTTTACCCTCACAATCACTGTTTAACCCTCACAATCACTGTTTAACCCTCAAACTCACTGTTTAACCCTCACACTCACTGTTTAACCCTCACAATCACTGTTTAACCCTCACAATCACTGTTTAACCCTCACACTCACTGTTTAAGCCTCACACTCACTGTTTAACCCTCACATTCATTGTTTAACCCTCACACTCACTGTTTAACCCTCACACTCACTGTTTAACCTTTGCACTTTCTGTTTAACCCTCACTCTCACTGATTAACACTCACACTCACTGTTTATCCCTCACACTCATGTTTAACCCTCACACTCACTGTTTAACCCTCACACTCACTGTTTAACATTTGCACTCACTGTTTAACCCTCACACTCACTGTTTAACCCTCACACTCACTGTTTAACCCTCACACTGACTGTTTGACAGTCACACTCACTGTTTAATCTTTGCACTCACTGTTTAACCCTCACACTCACTGTTTAACCCTCACACTCACTTTTTAACCCTCGCACTCACTGTTTAAACTTTGCATTCACTGTTTAATCCTCACACTCGCTGTTTAACCTTCACACTCGCTGTTTAACCCTCGCACTCACTGTTTAACCTTTGCATTCACTGTTTAACCCGCACACTCACTGTTTAACAATCACACTCAGTGTTTAACCCTCACACTCACTGTTTAACCCTCAAACTCACTGTTTAACCCTCACACTCACTGATTAACCCTCACAATCACTGTTTAACCCTCAGAATCACTGTTTAACCCTCACACTCACTGATTAACCCTCACACTCACTGTTTAACACTCACACTCACTGTTTAACGCTCACACTCACTGTTTAACAGTCACACTCACTGTTTAATCTTGGCACTCACTGATTGACCCTCACACTCACTGTTTAACCCTCACACTCACTGTTTAACCCTCACGCACTTTTTAACCCTCGCACTCACTGTTTAACCTTTGCATTCACTGTTTAATCCTCACACTCACTGTTTAACCCTCGCACTCACTGTTTAACCCTCGCACTCACTGTTTAACCTTTGCATTCACTGTTTAAGCCGCACACTCACTGTTTAACACTCACACTCACTGTTTAACCCTCACACTCACTGTTTAACCTTTGCACTTTCTGTTTAACCTTCACTCTCTCTGATTCACCCTCACACTCACTGTTTAACCCTCACACTCACTGTGTAACCTTTGCAATCACTGTTTAACCCTCACACTCCCTGTTTAACCCTCAAAATCATTTTTTAACCCTCACACTCACTTTTTAAACCTCACACTCACTGTTTAACCCTCAGATTCACTGTTTCACCCTCACACTCACTGTTTAACACTCGCACTCACTGTTTAACCTTTGCTTTCACTGTTTAACCCTCACACTCATTGTTTAACCCTCACACTCACTGTTTAGCCCTCACACTCACTGTTTAATCTTTGCACTCACTGTTTGACCCTCACACTCACTGTTTAACACTCGCACTCACTGTTTAACCTTTGCACTCACTGTTTAACCTTCACACTCATTATTTAAACCTCACACTCACTGTTTAATCTTTGCACTCACTGTTTAACCCTCACACTCATTCTTTAACCCTCACACTCACTGTTTAACTCTCACACTCACTGTTTAACACTCACACTCACTGTTTAACCCTCACACTCACTGTTTAACCTTTGCACTTTCTGTTTAACCCTCACTCTCACTGATTAACCCTCACACTCACTGTTTAACCCTCACACTCACTGTTTAACCCTCACTCACTTTTTAACCCTCGCACTCACTGTTTTACCTTTGCATTCACTGTTTAATCCTCACACTCACTGTTTGACCCTCGCACTCACTGTTTAACCCTCGCACTCACTGTTTAACCTTTGCATTCACTGTTTAAGCCGCACACTCACTGTTTAACACTCACACTCACTGTTTAACCCTCACACTCACTGTTTAACCTTTGCACTTTCTGTTTAACCTTCACTCTCTCTGATTCACCCTCACACTCACTGTTTAACCCTCACACTCACTGTGTAACCTTCGGAATCACTGCTTAACCCTCACAATCTCTGTTTAACCCTCAAAATCATTTTTTAACCCTCACACTCACTGTTTAAACCTCACACTCACTGTTTAACCCTCAGATTCACTGTTTAACCCTCACACTCACTGTTTAACACTCGCACTCACTGTTTAACCTTTGCTTTCACTGTTTATCCCTCACACTCATTGTTTAACCCTCACACTCACTGTTTAGCCCTCACACTCACTGTTTAATCTTTGCACTCACTGTTTGACCCTCACACTCACTGTTTAACACTCGCACTCACTGTTTAACCTTTGCACTCACTGTTTAACCTTCACACTCATTGTTTAAACCTCACACTCACTGTTTAATCTTTGCACTCACTGTTTAACCCTCACACTCATTGTTTAACCCTCACACTCACTGTTTAACTCTCACACTCACTGTTTAACCCTCACACTCATTGTTTAACCCTCACAATCACTGTTTAACCTTTGCACTTTCTGTTTAACCCTCACTCTCACTGATTAACCCTCACACTCACTGTTTAACCTTCACACTCACTGGATAAAACTCACACTCTCTGTTTAACATTTGCACTCACTGTTTAGACCTCACACTCACTGTTTAATCTTTGCACTCACTGTTTGACCCTCACAATCACTGTTTAACCCTCACAATCACTGTTTAAACATTGCACTCACAGTTTAACCCTCACACTCACTGTTTAACCCTCACACTCGCTGTTTAACCCTCACACTGGCTGTTTAACACTCACACTCACTGTTTAACCCTCACACTCACTGTTTAACCCTCACACTCGCTGTTTAACCCTCACACTCACTGTTTAACCTTCACACTCACTGCTTAACCCTCAAACTCATTGTTTATCCTTTGGACTCACTGCTTAACCCTCACACTCACTGTTTAAACTTTGCACTCACTGTTTAACCCTCACACTCACTGATTAACACTCACACTCACTGTTTAACCCTCACACTCACTGTTTAACCCTCACACACACTGTTAAACTCTCACACTCACTGTTTAACCCTCACACTCACTGATTAAGACTCGGACTCACTGCTTAACCCTCACATTCACTGTTTAAACCCTCACACTCACTGTTTAACCCTCACACTCTTTGTTTGACACTCAGACTCAATATTTAACCCTCACACTCACTGTTTAACCCTCACACTCACTGTTTAACCCTCGCACTCACTGTTTAAACTTTGCATTCACTGTTTAACCCTCACACTCACTGTTTAAACCTCACACTCACTGTTTAACCCTCACACTCACTGTTTAACCCTCACACTCACTGCTTAACACTCACACTCACTGTTTAGCCCTCAGACTCACTGTTTAACCCTCACACTCACTGTTTAACACTCGCACTCACTGTTTAATTTTTGCTTTCACTGTTTAACCCTCACACTCATTGTTTAACCCTCACACTCACTGTTTAACCCTCACACTCACTGTTTAACCCTCACACTCACTGTTTAACATTTGCACTCTCTGTTTAACCCTCACACTCGCTGTTTAACCCTCACACTCACTGTTTAACCCTCACACTCACTGTTTAACCCTCACACTCACTGTTTAAAACCTCACACTCACTGTTTAACCCTCACACTCACTGTTTAACATTTGCCCTCTCTGTTTAACACTCACATTCACTGTTTAACCCTCACACTCACTACTACACCTTTGCACTTTCTGTTTAACCTTCACTCTCACTGATTAACCCTCACACTCACTGTTTAACCCTCACACTCACTGTCTAACCCTCACACTCACTGTTTAACCTTTGCAATCACTGTTTAACCCTCACACTCACTGTTTAATCTTTGCACTCACTGTTTGACCCTCACACTCACTGTTTGACTCTCACACTCGCTGTTTAACCTTCACACTCACTGTTTAACCTTCACACTCACTGCTTAACCCTCACACTCAATGTTTAACCCTCACACTCACTGTTTAACCTTTGCACTCACTGTTTAACCCTCACACTCATTTTTAACCTTTGCACTCACTGTTTAACCCTCAAAATCATTTTTTAACGCTCACACTCACTGTTTAACCCTCACACTCACTGCTAAAACACTCACACTCACCGTTTGACCCTCACACTCACTGTTTGACCCTCACACTCAGTTTAACCCTCACACTCATTTTTTAACCCTCACACTCACTGTTTAAACATTGCACTCACAGTTTAACACTCACACTCACTGTTTAACCTTCAGTCTCACTGCTTAACCGGCACACTCACTGTTTAACACTCACACTCACGGTTTAATCTTTGCAATCACTGTTTAACCCTCACACTCACTGTTTGACCCTCACACTCGCTGTTTAACCTTTGCAATCACTGTTTAACCCTCACACTCACTGTTTAACCATCACACTCACTGCTTAACCCTCAGTCTCATTGTTTAACCTTTGCACTCACTGTTTAACCCTCACACTCACTGTTTAACCATCACACTCACTGTTTAACCCTCACACTCACTGTTTAACCCTCACACTCACTGTTTAACCTTTGCAATCACTTATTAACCCTCACACTCACTGTTTGACCCTCACACTCATAATTTAACCTTCACACTCACTGTTTAACCATCACACTCACTGCTTAACCCTCAGTCTCATTGTTTAACCTTTGCACTCACTTTTTAACCCGCACACTCACTGTTTAACCCTCACACTCACTGTTTAACCCTCACACTCACTGTTTAACGCTCACACTCACTGAATAACACTCACACTCACTGCTTAAACCTCAGACTCACTGATTAAACCTCACACTCACTATTTAACCCTCACACTCACTGTTTAACCATCGCACTCACTGATTAACCCTCAAACTCACTGTTTAACCCTCACACTCACTGTTTAACCCTCACACTCACTGTTTAACATTTGCACTTTCTGCTTAACCTTCACTCTCACTGATTAACCCTCACACTCACTGTTTAACCCTCACACTCACTGTTTAACCCTCACACTCACTGTTTAACCCTCACACTCACTGTTTAACACTCACACTCACTGTTTAATCTTTGCACTCACTGTTTGACCCTCATACTCACTGTTTAACCCTCACAAACACTGTTTAACCCTCGCAATCACTGTTTAAACTTTGAATTCACTTTTTAACCCGCACACTCACTGTTTAACCCTCACACTCACTGTTTAACCCTCACACTCACTGTTTAACCTTTGCATTCACTGTTTAACCCTCACACTCACTGTTTAACCCTCACACTCACTGTTTAACCCTCACACTCACTGTTTAACCCTCACACTCACTGATTAGCCCTCACACTCACTGAATGACACTCACACTCATTGTTTAACCCTCACACTCACTGATAACATTTGCACTTTCGGTTTAACCTTCACTCTCACTGATTAACCCTCACACTCACTGTTTAACCCTCACACTCACTGTTTAACGCTCACACTCACTGTTTAACCCTCACACTCACTGTTTAACCCTCACACTCACTTTTTAACCCTCGCACTCACTGTTTAACCTTTGCATTCTCTGTTTAACCCTCACACTCACTGTTTAACCTTTGCACTTTCTGCTAACCTTCACTCTCACTGATTCACCCTCACACTCACTGTTTACCCCTCACACTCACTGCTTAACCCTCACACTCACTGTTTAAACTTTGCAATCACTGTTTGACTCTCACACTCGCTGTTTAACCTTCACACTCACTGTTTAACCTTCACACTCACTGCTTAACCCTCACTCTCACTGTTTAACCCTCAGTCTCATTGTTTAACATTTGCACTCACTGTTTAACCCTCACACTCACTTCTAACCTTTGCACTCACTGTTTAACCCTCAAAATCATTTTTTAACACTCACACTCACTGTTTAACCCTCAGATTCACTGTTTAACCCTCACACTCACTGTTTAACACTCGCAATCACTGTTTAACCTTTGCTTTCACTGTTTAACCCTCACACTCACTGTTTAACGCTCACACTCAATGTTTACCCCTCACACTCACTGTTTAACCCTCAGATTCACTGTTTAACCCTCACACTCACTGTTTAACACTCGCACTCACTGTTTAACCTTTGCTTTCACTGTTTAACCTTTGCACTTTCTGTTTAACCCTCACTCTCACTGATTAACCCTCACAATCACTGTTTAACCCTCACACTCACTGTTTAACACTCGCACTCACTGTTTAACCTTTGCTTTCACTGTTTAACCTTTGCACTTTCTGTTTAACCCTCACTCTCACTGTTTAACCCTCACACTCACTGTTTAATCTTTGCACTCACTGCTTAACCCTCACACTCACAGTTTAACACTCATACTCACTGTTTAAACTTCACACTCACTGCTTAACCCTCACACTCACTGTTTAACCTTTGCATTCACTGTTTAACCCTCACACTCACTGTTTAACACTCACACTCACTGTTTAACCTTCACACTCACTGCTTAACCCTCAGACTCACTGTGTAACCTTTGCATTCACTGTTTAACCGTCACACTCACTGATTAACCCTCACACTCACTGTTTAACACTCACACTCACTGTTTAACCCTCAGAAACACTGTTTAACCCTCATACTCATTGTTTATCCTTTGCACTCACTGCTTAACCCTCACACTCACTGTTTAACCCTCACACTCACTGTTTAAACTTTGCACTCACTGTTTAACCCTCACACTCACTGATTAACCCTCACACTCACTGTTTAAACTTTGCACTCACTGTTTAACCCTCGCACTCACTGTTTAACATTTGCACTTTCTGTTTGACCTTCACTCTCACTGATTAACCCTCACACTCACTGATTAACCCTCACACTCACTGATTAACCTCACACTCACTGCTTAACCCTCACACTCACTGTTTAACGCTCACACTCACTGATTAACACTCACACTCACTGATTAACACTCACACTCACTGTTTAACCCTCACACTCACTGTTTAACCCTCACACTCACTGTTTAACACTCGCACTCACTGTTTAACCTTTGCTTTCACTGTTTAACCTTTGCACTTTCTGTTTAACCCTCACTCTCACTGATTAACCCTCACAATCACTGTTTAACCCTCACCCTCACTGTTTAACACTCGCACTCACTGTTTAACCTTTGCTTTCACTGTTTAACCTTTGCACTTTCTGTTTAACCCTCACTCTCACTGTTTAATCCTCACACTCACTGTTTAATCTTTGCACTCACTGCTTAACCCTCACACTCACAGTTTAACACTCATACTCACTGTTTAAACTTCACACTCACTGCTTAACCCTCACACTCACTGTTTAACCTTTGCATTCACTGTTTAACCCTCACACTCACTGTTTAACACTCACACTCACTGTTTAACCTTCACACTCACTGCTTAACCCTCAGACTCACTGTGTTACCTTTGCATTCACTGTTTAACCGTCACACTCACTGATTAACCCTCACACTCACTGTTTAACACTCACACTCACTGTTTAACCCTCAGAAACACTGTTTAACCCTCATACTCATTGTTTATCCTTTGCACTCACTGCTTAACCCTCACACTCACTGTTTAACCCTCACACTCACTGTTTAAACTTTGCACTCACTGTTTAACCCTCACACTCACTGATTAACCCTCACAATCACTGTTTAAACTTTGCACTCACTGTTTAACCCTCGCACTCACTGTTTAACATTTGCACTTTCTGTTTGACCTTCACTCTCACTGATTAACCCTCACACTCACTGATTAACCCTCACACTCACTGATTAACCTCACACTCACTGCTTAACCCTCACACTCACTGTTTAACGCTCACACTCACTGATTAACACTCACACTCACTGATTAACACTCACACTCACTGTTTAACCCTCACACTCACTGTTTAACCCTCACACTCACTGTTTAACCCTCGCACTCACTGTTTAACATTTGCACTTTCTGTTTAACCTTCACTCTCACAGATTAACCCTCACACTCACTGTTTAACACTCACACTCACTGTATAACACTCACACTCACTGTTTAACCCTCACAATCACTGTTTAACCCTCACACTCACTTTTTAACCCTCGCACTCACTGTTTAACCTTTATTCACTGTTTAATCCTCACACTCACTGTTTAAACTTTGCACTTTCTGTTTAACCTTCACTCTCACTGATTAACCCTCACACTCACTGTTTAACCCTCACACTCACTGTTTAACCTTCACACACACTGTTTAACCTTCACACTTACTGTTTAACCCTCACACTCACTGTTTAACCTTCACACTCACTGTTTAACCCTCAGTCTCATTGTTTAACATTTGCACTCACTGTTTAACCCTCAAACTCATTGTTTAACCTTTGCACTCACTGTTTAACCCTCAAAATCATGTTTTAACCCTCACACTCACTATTTAAACCTCACACTCACTGCTAAAACACTCACACTCACTGTTTAACCCTCACACTCACTGTTAAACCCTCACACTCACTGTTTAACCTTTGCACTATCTGTTTAACCCTAACTCTCACTGATTAACCCTCACACTCATTGTTTAACACTCACACTCACTGTTTAACCCTCACGTTCACTGTTTAACCTTCACACTCACTGTTTAACCCTCACACTCACTGTTTTACATTTGCACTCACTGGTTAACCCTCACACTCACTGTTTGACCCTCACAATCGCTGTTTAAACATTGCACTCACAGTTTAACAATCACACTCACTGTTTAACCTTCACACTCACTGCTTAACGTTCACACTCACTGTTTAACCCTCAAACTCATTGTTTACCCTTTACACTCACTGCTTAACCCTCACACTCACTGTTTAAACTTTGCACTCTGTTTAACCCTCACACTCACTGATTAACACTCACACTCACTGTTTAACCCTCACACTCACTGTTTAACCCTCACACTCACTGTTTAACCCTCACACACACTGTTTAACTCTAACACTCACTGTTTAACTCTCACACTCACTGTTTAAGACTCGGACTCACTGCTTAACCCTCACACTCACTGTTTAACCCTCACACTCACTGATTAGCCCTCACACTCACTGAATAACACTCACACTCACTGTTTAACCCTCACACTCACTGATTTACAATCACACTCACTGTTTAACCCTCACACTCACTGTTTAACCTTCACTCTCACTGTTTAACACTCACAATCACTTTTTAATCTTTGCACTCACTGTTTGACCCTCGCACTCACTGTTTAACACTCACACTCACTGTTTAACCCTCGCACTCACTGTTTAACCTTTGCATTCACTGTTTAACCCTCACACTTACTGTTTGACCCTCACACTCACTGTTTAACCCTCACACTCACTGTTTAACCCTCACACTCATTGCTTAACACTCACACTCACTGTTTAGCCCTCAGACTCACTGTTTAACCCTCACACTCACTGTTTAACACTCGCACTCACTGTTTAATTTTTGCTTTCACTGTTTAACTCTCACACTCACTGTTTAACCCTAACGCTGACACTCACTGTTTAACCCTTACACTCACTGCTTAACCCTCAGATTCACTGTTTAAGCATCAGACTGACTGCTAACGTTCACACTCACTGGTTAACCCTCACATTCACCGTTTAAGCCTCACACTCACTGTTTAACCCTCACACTCACTGCTTAACCCTCACACTCACTGTTTAACCCTCACACTCACTGTTTAACCCTCACACTCACTGTTTCATCTTTGCACTCACTGTTTGACCCTCATACTCACTGTTTAACACTCACACTCACTGTTTAATCTTTGCACTCACTGTTTGACCCTCACACTCACTGTTTAACCCTCACAAACACTGTTTAACCCTCGCAATCACTGTTTAAACTTTGAATTCACTTTTTAACCCGCACACTCACTGTTTAACCCTCACACTCACTGTTTAACCCTCACACTCACTGTTTAACCTTTGCATTCACTGTTTAACCCTCACACTCACTGTTTAACCCTCACACTCACTGTTTAACCCTCACACTCACTGTTTAACCCTCACACTCACTGTTTAACCCTCACACTCACTGATTAGCCCTCACACTCACTGAATGACACTCACACTCATTGTTTAACCCTCACACTCACTGTTTAACATTTGCACTTTCGGTTTAACCTTCACTCTCACTGATTAACCCTCACACTCACTGTTTAACCCTCACACTCACTGTTTAACACTCACACTCACTGTTTAACCCTCACACTCACTGTTTAACCTTTGCACTTTCTGTTTAACCTTCACTCTCACTGATTCACCCTCACACTCCCTGTTTACCCCTCACACTCACTGCTTAACCCTCACACTCACTGTTTAACCTTTGCAATCACTGTTTGACTCTCACACTCGCTGTTTAACCTTCACACTCACTGTTTAACCTTCACACTCACTGCTTTACCCTCACTCTCACTGTTTAACCCTCAGTCTCATTGTTTAACATTTGCACTCACTGTTTAACCCTCACACTCACTTCTAACCTTTGCGCTCACTGTTTAACCCTCAAAATCATTTTTTAACACTCACACTCACTGTTTAACCCTCAGATTCACTGTTTAACCCTCACACTCACTGTTTAACACTCGCACTCACTGTTTAACCTTTGCTTTCACTGTTTAACCCTCACACTCACTGTTTAACCCTCACACTCACTGTTTACCCCTCACACTCACTGTTTAACCCTCAGATTCACTGTTTAACCCTCACACTCACTGTTTAACACTCGCACTCACTGTTTAACCTTTGCTTTCACTGTTTAACCTTTGCACTTTCTGTTTCACCCTCACTCTCACTGATTAACCCTCACAATCACTGTTTAACCCTCACACTCACTGTTTAACACTCGCACTCACTGTTTAAACTTTGCTTTCACTGTTTAACCTTTGCACTTTCTGTTTAACCCTCACTCTCACTGTTTAACCCTCACACTCACTGTTTAATATTTGCACTCATTGCTTAACCCTCACACTCACAGTTTAACACTCACACTCACTGTTTAAACTTCACACTCACTGCTTAACCCTCACACTCACTGTTTAAACTTTGCATTCACTGCTTAACCCTCAGACTCACTGTTTAAACTTTGCATTCACTGTTTAACCGTCACACTCACTGATTAACCCTCACACTCACTGTTTAACACTCACACTCACTGTTTAACCCTCAGAAACACTGTTTAACCCTCATACTCAATGTTTATCCTTTGCACTCACTGCTTAACCCTCACACTCACTGTTTAACCCTCACACTCACTGTTTAAACTTTGCACTCACTGTTTAACCCTCACACTCACTGATTAACCCTCGCACTCACTGTTTAACATTTGCACTTTCTGTTTAACCTTCACTCTCACTGATTAACCCTCACACTCACTGATTAACCCTTACACTCACTGATTAACCTCACACTCACTGCTTAACCCTGACACTCACTGTTTAACGCTCACACTCACTGATTAACACTCACACTCACTGATTAACACTCACACTCACTGTTTAACCCTCACACTCACTGTTTAACCCTCACACTCACTGTTTAACCCTCGCACTCACTGTTTAACATTTGCACTTTCTGTTTAACCTTCACTCTCACAGATTAACCCTCACACTCACTGTTTAACACTCACACTCACTGTATAACACTCACACTCACTGTTTAACCCTCACAATCACTGTTTAACCCTCACACTCACTTTTTAACCCTCGCACTCACTGTTTAACCTTTGCATTCACTGTTTAATCCTCACACTCACTGTTTAACCTTCGCACTCACTGTTTAAACTTTGCACTTTCTGTTTAAACTTTGCACTTTCTGTTTAACCTTCACTCTCACTGATTAACCCTCACACTCACTGTTTAACCCTCACACTCACTGTTTAACCTTCACACTCACTGTTTAACCTTCACACTCACCGTTTAACCTTCACACTTACTGTTTAACCCTCACACTCACTGTTTAACCTTCACACTCACTGTTTAACCCTCACACTCACTGTTTAACCCTCAGTCTCATTGTTTAACATTTGCACTCACTGTTTAACCCTCAAACTCATTGTTTAACCTTTGCACTCACTGTTTAACCCTCAAAATCATGTTTTAACCCTCACACTCACTATTTAAACCTCACACTCACTGCTAAAACACTCACACTCACTGTTAAACCCTCACACTCAATGTTAAACCCTCACACTCACTGTTTAACCTTTGCACTATCTGTTTAACCCTAACTCTCACTGATTAACCCTCACACTCATTGTTTAACCCTCACACTCACTGTTTAACCCTCACATTCACTGTTTAACCTTCACACTCACTGTTTATCCCTAACACTCACTGTTTAACATTTGCACTCACTGGTTAACCCTCACAGTCACTGTTTGACCCTCACAATCACTGTTTAAACATTGCACTCACAGTTTAACACTCACACTCACTGTTTAACCTTCACACTCACTGCTTAACCCTCACACTCACTGTTTAACCCTCAAACTCATTGTTTACCCTTTACACTCACTGCTTAACCCTCACACTCACTGTTTAAACTTTGCACTCACTGTTTAACCCTCACACTCACTGATTAACACTCACACTCACTGTTTAACCCTCACACTCACTGTTTAACCCTCACACACACTGTTTAACTCTCACACTCACTGTTTAACTCTCACACTCACTGTTTAAGACTCGGACTCACTGCTTAACCCTCACACTCACTGTTTAACCCTCACACTCACTGATTAGCTCTCACACTCACTGAATAACACTCACACTCACTGTTTAACCCTCACACTCACTGATTAACAATCACACTCACTGTTTAACCCTCACACTCACTGTTTAACCCTCACACTCACTGTTTAACACTCACAATCACTTTTTAATCTTTGCACTCACTGTTTGACCCTCACACTCACTGTTTAACCCTCACACTCACTGTTTAACCCTCCAACTCACTGTTTAACCTTTGCATTCACTGTTTAACCCTCACACTCACTGTTTGACCCTCACACTCACTGTTTAACCCTCACACTCACTGTTTAACCCTCACACACATTGCTTAACACTCACACTCACTGTTTAGCGCTCAGACTCACTGTTTAACCCTCACACTCACTGTTTAACACTCGCACTCACTGTTTAATTTTTGCTTTCACTGTTTAACTCTCACACTCACTGTTTAACCCTAACGCTGACACTCACTGTTTAACCCTTACACTCACTGCTTAACCCTCAGACTCACTGTTTAAGCATCAGACTGACTGCTAACGTTCACACTCACTGGTTAACCCTCACATTCACCGTTTAAGCCTCACACTCACTGTTTAACCCTCACACTCACTGCTTAACCCTCACACTCACAGTTTAACCCTCACACTCACTGTTTAACCCTCACACTCACTGTTTAACCTTTGCAATCACTGTTTAACCCTCACACTCACTGTTTCATCTTTGCACTCACTGTTTGACCCTCACACTCACTGTTTGACCCACACACTCGCTGTTTAACCTTCACACTCACTGTTTAACCTTCACACTCACTGCTTAACCCTCACACTCACTGTTTAACTCTCAGTCTCATTGTTTTACCTTTGCACTCACTGTTTAACCCTCACACTCACTGTTTAACCCGCACACTCACTGTTTAACCCTCAAACTCATTGTTTAACCTTTGCACTCACTGTTTAACCCTCACACACATTTTTAACCCTCACACTCACTGTTTAATCCTCACACTCACTATTTAACCCTCACACTCACTGTTTAACCCTCGCACTCACTGATTAACCCTCACACTCACTGTTTATCCCTCGCACTCACTGATTAACCCTCACACTCATTGTTTAACCCTCACACTCACTGTTTATCCATCACACTCACTGTTTAACATTTGCACTTTCTGCTTAACCTTCACTCTCACTGATTAACCCTCACACTCACTGTTTGACCCTCACACTCACTGCTTAACCCTCGCACTCACTGTTTAACCTTTGCATTCACTGTTTAACCCTCACACTCACTGCTTAACCCTCGCACTCACTGTTTAACCTTCACACTCACTTTTTAACCCTCGCACTCACTGTTTAACCTTTGCATTCACTGTTTAATCCTCACACTCACTGTTTAACCTTCGCACTCACTGTTTAAACTTTGCACTTTCTGTTTAAACTTTGCACTTTCTGTTTAACCTTCACTCTCACTGATTAACCCTCACACTCACTGTTTAACCCTCACACTCACTGTTTAACCTTCACACTCACTGTTTAACCTTCACACTCACCGTTTAACCTTCACACTTACTGTTTAACCCTCACACTCACTGTTTAACCTTCACACTCACTGTTTAACCCTCACACTCACTGTTTAACCCTCAGTCTCATTGTTTAACATTTGCACTCACTGTTTAACCCTCAAACTCATTGTTTAACCTTTGCACTCACTGTTTAACCCTCAAAATCATGTTTTAACCCTCACACTCACTATTTAAACCTCACACTCACTGCTAAAACACTCACACTCACTGTTAAACCCTCACACTCAATGTTAAACCCTCACACTCACTGTTTAACCTTTGCACTATCTGTTTAACCCTAACTCTCACTGATTAACCCTCACACTCATTGTTTAACCCTCACACTCACTGTTTAACCCTCACATTCACTGTTTAACCTTCACACTCACTGTTTATCCCTAACACTCACTGTTTAACATTTGCACTCACTGGTTAACCCTCACAGTCACTGTTTGACCCTCACAATCACTGTTTAAACATTGCACTCACAGTTTAACACTCACACTCACTGTTTAACCTTCACACTCACTGCTTAACCCTCACACTCACTGTTTAACCCTCAAACTCATTGTTTACCCTTTACACTCACTGCTTAACCCTCACACTCACTGTTTAAACTTTGCACTCACTGTTTAACCCTCACACTCACTGATTAACACTCACACTCACTGTTTAACCCTCACACTCACTGTTTAACCCTCACACACACTGTTTAACTCTCACACTCACTGTTTAACTCTCACACTCACTGTTTAAGACTCGGACTCACTGCTTAACCCTCACACTCACTGTTTAACCCTCACACTCACTGATTAGCTCTCACACTCACTGAATAACACTCACACTCACTGTTTAACCCTCACACTCACTGATTAACAATCACACTCACTGTTTAACCCTCACACTCACTGTTTAACCCTCACACTCACTGTTTAACACTCACAATCACTTTTTAATCTTTGCACTCACTGTTTGACCCTCACACTCACTGTTTAACCCTCACACTCACTGTTTAACCCTCCAACTCACTGTTTAACCTTTGCATTCACTGTTTAACCCTCACACTCACTGTTTGACCCTCACACTCACTGTTTAACCCTCACACTCACTGTTTAACCCTCACACACATTGCTTAACACTCACACTCACTGTTTAGCGCTCAGACTCACTGTTTAACCCTCACACTCACTGTTTAACACTCGCACTCACTGTTTAATTTTTGCTTTCACTGTTTAACTCTCACACTCACTGTTTAACCCTAACGCTGACACTCACTGTTTAACCCTTACACTCACTGCTTAACCCTCAGACTCACTGTTTAAGCATCAGACTGACTGCTAACGTTCACACTCACTGGTTAACCCTCACATTCACCGTTTAAGCCTCACACTCACTGTTTAACCCTCACACTCACTGCTTAACCCTCACACTCACAGTTTAACCCTCACACTCACTGTTTAACCCTCACACTCACTGTTTAACCTTTGCAATCACTGTTTAACCCTCACACTCACTGTTTCATCTTTGCACTCACTGTTTGACCCTCACACTCACTGTTTGACCCACACACTCGCTGTTTAACCTTCACACTCACTGTTTAACCTTCACACTCACTGCTTAACCCTCACACTCACTGTTTAACTCTCAGTCTCATTGTTTTACCTTTGCACTCACTGTTTAACCCTCACACTCACTGTTTAACCCGCACACTCACTGTTTAACCCTCAAACTCATTGTTTAACCTTTGCACTCACTGTTTAACCCTCACACACATTTTTAACCCTCACACTCACTGTTTAATCCTCACACTCACTATTTAACCCTCACACTCACTGTTTAACCCTCGCACTCACTGATTAACCCTCACACTCACTGTTTATCCCTCGCACTCACTGATTAACCCTCACACTCATTGTTTAACCCTCACACTCACTGTTTATCCATCACACTCACTGTTTAACATTTGCACTTTCTGCTTAACCTTCACTCTCACTGATTAACCCTCACACTCACTGTTTGACCCTCACACTCACTGCTTAACCCTCGCACTCACTGTTTAACCTTTGCATTCACTGTTTAACCCTCACACTCACTGCTTAACCCTCGCACTCACTGTTTAACCTTCACACTCACTTTTTAACCCTCGCACTCACTGTTTAACCTTTGCATTCACTGTTTAATCCTCACACTCACTGTTTAACCTTCACACTCACTTTTTAACCCTCGCACTCACTGTTTAACCTTTGCATTCACTGTTTAACCCGCACACTCATTGTTTAACAATCACACTCACTGTTTAAACCTCACACTCACTGTTTAACCTTTGCACTTTCTGTTTAACTTTCACTCTCACTGATTAACCCTCACACTCACTGTTTAACCCTCACACTCACTGTTTAACCCTCACACTGACTGTTTAACACTCACATTCACTGTTTAATCTTTGCACTCACTGATTGACCCTCACACTCACAGTTTAACCTTCACACTCACTGTTTAACCCTCACACCCACTGTTTAATCTTTGCATTCACTGTTTGACCCTCATACTCACTGTTTGACCCTCACACTCGCTGTTTAATCTTTGCACTCACTGTTTAACCCTCACACTCACTGTTTGACCCTCACACTCATTGCTTGACCCTCACACTCGCTGTTTAACCTTCACACTCACTGCTTAACACTCACACTCACTGTTTAACACTCAGTCTCATTGTTTAACCTTTGCACTCACTGTTTAACCCGCACACTCACTGTTTAACCCTCACACTCACTGTTTAACCCTCAAAATCATTTTTTAACACTCACACTCACTGTTTAACCCTCACACTCATTGTTTAACCCTCACACTCACTGTTTATCCATCACACTCACTGTTTAACATTTGCACTTTCTGCTTAACCTTCACTCTCACTGATTAACCCTCACACTCACTGTTTGACCCTCACACTCACTGCTTAACCCTCGCACTCACTGTTTAACCTTTGCATTCACTGTTTAACCCTCACACTCACTGCTTAACCCTCGCACTCACTGTTTAACCTTCACACTCACTTTTTAACCCTCGCACTCACTGTTTAACCTTTGCATTCACTGTTTAATCCTCACACTCACTGTTTAACCTTCACACTCACTTTTTAACCCTCGCACTCACTGTTTAACCTTTGCATTCACTGTTTAACCCGCACACTCATTGTTTAACAATCACACTCACTGTTTAAACCTCACACTCACTGTTTAACCTTTGCACTTTCTGTTTAACCTTCACTCTCACTGATTAACCCTCACACTCACTGTTTAACCCTCACACTCACTGTTTAACCCTCACACTGACTGTTTAACACTCACATTCACTGTTTAATCTTTGCACTCACTGATTGACCCTCACACTCACAGTTTAACCTTCACACTCACTGTTTAACCCTCACACCCACTGTTTAATCTTTGCATTCACTGTTTGACCCTCATACTCACTGTTTGACCCTCACACTCGCAGTTTAATCTTTGCACTCACTGTTTAACCCTCACACTCACTGTTTGACCCTCACACTCATTGCTTGACCCTCACACTCGCTGTTTAACCTTCACACTCACTGCTTAACACTCACACTCACTGTTTAACACTCAGTCTCATTGTTTAACCTTTGCACTCACTGTTTAACCCGCACACTCACTGTTTAACCCTCACACTCACTGTTTAACCCTCAAAATCATTTTTTAACACTCACACTCACTGTTTAACCCTCAGATTCACTGTTTAACCCTCACACTCACTGTTTAACACTCGCACTCACTGTTTAACCTTTGCTTTCACTGTTTAACCCTCACACTCACTGTTTAACCCTCACACTCACTGTATAACACTCACACTCACTGTATAACACTCACACTCACTGTTTAACCCTCACACTCACTGTTTAACCCTCACACTCACTTTTTAACCCTCGCACTCACTGTTTAACCTTTGCATTCACTGTTTAATCCTCACACTCACTGTTTAACCCTCGCACTCACTGTTTAAACTTTGCACTTTCTGTTTAACCTTCACACTTACTGTTTAACCTTCACACTTACTGTTTAACCCTCACACTCACTGTTTAACCTTCACACTCGCTGTTTAACCCTCACACTCACTGTTTAACCCTCAGTCTCATTGTTTAACATTTGCACTCACTGTTTAACCCTCAAACTCATTGTTTAACCTTTGCACTCACTGTTTAACCCTCAAAATCATGTTTTAACCCTCACACTCACAATTTAAACCTCACACTCACTGCTAAAACATTCACACTCACTGTTTAACCCTCACACTCACTGTTTAACCCTCACACTCTGTTTAACCTTTGCACTTTCTGTTTAACCCTCACTCTCACTGATTAACCCTCACACTCATTGTTTAACACTCACACTCACTGTTTAACCCTCACATTCACTGTTTAATCCTCACACTCACTGTTTAACATTTGCACTCACTGGTTAACCCTCACACTCACTGTTTGACCCTCACAATCACTGTTTAAACATTGCACTCACAGTTTAACACGCACACTCACTGTTTAACATTCACACTCACTGCTTAACCCTCACACTCACTGTTTAACCCTGAAACTCATTGTTTACCCTTTACACTCACTGCTTAACCCTAACACTCACTGTTTAAACTTTGCACTCACTGTTTAACCCTCACACTCACTGATTAACACTCACACTCACTGTTTAACCCTCACACTCACTGTTTAACCCCCACACACACTGTTTAACTCTCACACTCACTGTTTAACTCTCACACTCAATGTTTAAGACTCGGACTCACTGCTTAACCCTCACACTCACTGTTTAACCCTCACACTCACTGTTTAACACTCACAATCCCTTTTTAATCTTTGCACACACTGTTTGACCCTCACACTCACTGTTTAACCCTCACACTCACTGTTTAACCCTCACACTCACTGTTTAACCCTCACACACACTGTTTAACTCTCACACTCACTGTTTAACCCTCACACTCACTGTTTAACCCTCGCAGTCACTGTTTAACCTTTGCATTCACTGTTTAATCCTCACACTCACTGTTTGACCCACACACTCACAGTTTAACCCTCACACTCACTGTTTAACCCTCACACTCACTGTTTAACACTCGCACTCACTGTTTAATTTTTGCATTCACTGTTTAACTCTCACACTCACTGTTTATCCCTCGCACTCACTGATTAACCCTCACACTCATTGTTTAACCCTCACACTCACTGTTTATCCATCACACTCACTGTTTAACATTTGCACTTTCTGCTTAACCTTCACTCTCACTGATTAACCCTCACACTCACTGTTTGACCCTCACACTCACTGCTTAACCCTCGCACTCACTGTTTAACCTTTGCATTCACTGTTTAACCCTCACACTCACTGCTTAACCCTCGCACTCACTGTTTAACCTTCACACTCACTTTTTAACCCTCGCACTCACTGTTTAACCTTTGCATTCACTGTTTAATCCTCACACTCACTGTTTAACCTTCACACTCACTTTTTAACCCTCGCACTCACTGTTTAACCTTTGCATTCACTGTTTAACCCGCACACTCATTGTTTAACAATCACACTCACTGTTTAAACCTCACACTCACTGTTTAACCTTTGCACTTTCTGTTTAACCTTCACTCTCACTGATTAACCCTCACACTCACTGTTTAACCCTCACACTCACTGTTTAACCCTCACACTGACTGTTTAACACTCACATTCACTGTTTAATCTTTGCACTCACTGATTGACCCTCACACTCACAGTTTAACCTTCACACTCACTGTTTAACCCTCACACCCACTGTTTAATCTTTGCATTCACTGTTTGACCCTCATACTCACTGTTTGACCCTCACACTCGCTGTTTAATCTTTGCACTCACTGTTTAACCCTCACACTCACTGTTTGACCCTCACACTCATTGCTTGACCCTCACACTCGCTGTTTAACCTTCACACTCACTGCTTAACACTCACACTCACTGTTTAACACTCAGTCTCATTGTTTAACCTTTGCACTCACTGTTTAACCCGCACACTCACTGTTTAACCCTCACACTCACTGTTTAACCCTCAAAATCATTTTTTAACACTCACACTCACTGTTTAACCCTCACACTCATTGTTTAACCCTCACACTCACTGTTTATCCATCACACTCACTGTTTAACATTTGCACTTTCTGCTTAACCTTCACTCTCACTGATTAACCCTCACACTCACTGTTTGACCCTCACACTCACTGCTTAACCCTCGCACTCACTGTTTAACCTTTGCATTCACTGTTTAACCCTCACACTCACTGCTTAACCCTCGCACTCACTGTTTAACCTTCACACTCACTTTTTAACCCTCGCACTCACTGTTTAACCTTTGCATTCACTGTTTAATCCTCACACTCACTGTTTAACCTTCACACTCACTTTTTAACCCTCGCACTCACTGTTTAACCTTTGCATTCACTGTTTAACCCGCACACTCATTGTTTAACAATCACACTCACTGTTTAAACCTCACACTCACTGTTTAACCTTTGCACTTTCTGTTTAACCTTCACTCTCACTGATTAACCCTCACACTCACTGTTTAACCCTCACACTCACTGTTTAACCCTCACACTGACTGTTTAACACTCACATTCACTGTTTAATCTTTGCACTCACTGATTGACCCTCACACTCACAGTTTAACCTTCACACTCACTGTTTAACCCTCACACCCACTGTTTAATCTTTGCATTCACTGTTTGACCCTCATACTCACTGTTTGACCCTCACACTCGCTGTTTAATCTTTGCACTCACTGTTTAACCCTCACACTCACTGTTTGACCCTCACACTCATTGCTTGACCCTCACACTCGCTGTTTAACCTTCACACTCACTGCTTAACACTCACACTCACTGTTTAACACTCAGTCTCATTGTTTAACCTTTGCACTCACTGTTTAACCCGCACACTCACTGTTTAACCCTCACACTCACTGTTTAACCCTCAAAATCATTTTTTAACACTCACACTCACTGTTTAACCCTCAGATTCACTGTTTAACCCTCACAATCACTGTTTAACACTCGCACTCACTGTTTAACCTTTGCTTTCACTGTTTAACCCTCACACTCACTGTTTAACCCTCACACTCACTGTATAACACTCACACTCACTGTATAACCCTCACACTCACTGTTTAACCCTCACACTCACTGTTTAACCCTCACACTCACTTTTTAACCCTCGCACTCACTGTTTAACCTTTGCATTCACTGTTTAATCCTCACACTCACTGTTTAACCCTCGCACTCACTGTTTAAACTTTGCACTTTCTGTTTAACCTTCACACTTACTGTTTAACCTTCACACTTACTGTTTAACCCTCACACTCACTGTTTAACCTTCACACTCGCTGTTTAACCCTCACACTCACTGTTTAACCCTCAGTCTCATTGTTTAACATTTGCACTCACTGTTTAACCCTCAAACTCATTGTTTAACCTTTGCACTCACTGTTTAACCCTCAAAATCATGTTTTAACCCTCACACTCACAATTTAAACCTCACACTCACTGCTAAAACATACACACTCAATGTTTAACCCTCACACTCACTGTTTAACCCTCACACTCTGTTTAACCTTTGCACTTTCTGTTTAACCCTCACTCTCACTGATTAACCCTCACACTCATTGTTTAACACTCACACTCACTGTTTAACCCTCACATTCACTGTTTAATCCTCACACTCACTGTTTAACCCTCACACTCACTGTTTAACCCTCGCAGTCACTGTTTAACCTTTGCATTCACTGTTTAATCCTCACACTCACTGTTTGACCCACACACTCACAGTTTAACCCTCACACTCACTGTTTAACCCTCACACTCACTGTTTAACACTCGCACTCACTGTTTAATTTTTGCATTCACTGTTTAACTCTCACACTCACTGTTTATCCCTCGCACTCACTGATTAACCCTCACACTCATTGTTTAACCCTCACACTCACTGTTTATCCATCACACTCACTGTTTAACATTTGCACTTTCTGCTTAACCTTCACTCTCACTGATTAACCCTCACACTCACTGTTTGACCCTCACACTCACTGCTTAACCCTCGCACTCACTGTTTAACCTTTGCATTCACTGTTTAACCCTCACACTCACTGCTTAACCCTCGCACTCACTGTTTAACCTTCACACTCACTTTTTAACCCTCGCACTCACTGTTTAACCTTTGCATTCACTGTTTAATCCTCACACTCACTGTTTAACCTTCACACTCACTTTTTAACCCTCGCACTCACTGTTTAACCTTTGCATTCACTGTTTAACCCGCACACTCATTGTTTAACAATCACACTCACTGTTTAAACCTCACACTCACTGTTTAACCTTTGCACTTTCTGTTTAACCTTCACTCTCACTGATTAACCCTCACACTCACTGTTTAACCCTCACACTCACTGTTTAACCCTCACACTGACTGTTTAACACTCACATTCACTGTTTAATCTTTGCACTCACTGATTGACCCTCACACTCACAGTTTAACCTTCACACTCACTGTTTAACCCTCACACCCACTGTTTAATCTTTGCATTCACTGTTTGACCCTCATACTCACTGTTTGACTCTCACACTCGCTGTTTAATCTTTGCACTCACTGTTTAACCCTCACACTCACTGTTTGACCCTCACACTCATTGCTTGACCCTCACACTCGCTGTTTAACCTTCACACTCACTGCTTAACACTCACACTCACTGTTTAACACTCAGTCTCATTGTTTAACCTTTGCACTCACTGTTTAACCCGCACACTCACTGTTTAACCCTCACACTCACTGTTTAACCCTCAAAATCATTTTTTAACACTCACACTCACTGTTTAACCCTCACACTCATTGTTTAACCCTCACACTCACTGTTTATCCATCACACTCACTGTTTAACATTTGCACTTTCTGCTTAACCTTCACTCTCACTGATTAACCCTCACACTCACTGTTTGACCCTCACACTCACTGCTTAACCCTCGCACTCACTGTTTAACCTTTGCATTCACTGTTTAACCCTCACACTCACTGCTTAACCCTCGCACTCACTGTTTAACCTTCACACTCACTTTTTAACCCTCGCACTCACTGTTTAACCTTTGCATTCACTGTTTAATCCTCACACTCACTGTTTAACCTTCACACTCACTTTTTAACCCTCGCACTCACTGTTTAACCTTTGCATTCACTGTTTAACCCGCACACTCATTGTTTAACAATCACACTCACTGTTTAAACCTCACACTCACTGTTTAACCTTTGCACTTTCTGTTTAACCTTCACTCTCACTGATTAACCCTCACACTCACTGTTTAACCCTCACACTCACTGTTTAACCCTCACACTGACTGTTTAACACTCACATTCACTGTTTAATCTTTGCACTCACTGATTGACCCTCACACTCACAGTTTAACCTTCACACTCACTGTTTAACCCTCACACCCACTGTTTAATCTTTGCATTCACTGTTTGACCCTCATACTCACTGTTTGACCCTCACACTCGCTGTTTAATCTTTGCACTCACTGTTTAACCCTCACACTCACTGTTTGACCCTCACACTCATTGCTTGACCCTCACACTCGCTGTTTAACCTTCACACTCACTGCTTAACACTCACACTCACTGTTTAACACTCAGTCTCATTGTTTAACCTTTGCACTCACTGTTTAACCCGCACACTCACTGTTTAACCCTCACACTCACTGTTTAACCCTCAAAATCATTTTTTAACACTCACACTCACTGTTTAACCCTCAGATTCACTGTTTAACCCTCACACTCACTGTTTAACACTCGCACTCACTGTTTAACCTTTGCTTTCACTGTTTAACCCTCACACTCACTGTTTAACCCTCACACTCACTGTATAACACTCACACTCACTGTATAACACTCACACTCACTGTTTAACCCTCACACTCACTGTTTAACCCTCACACTCACTTTTTAACCCTCGCACTCACTGTTTAACCTTTGCATTCACTGTTTAATCCTCACACTCACTGTTTAACCCTCGCACTCACTGTTTAAACTTTGCACTTTCTGTTTAACCTTCACACTTACTGTTTAACCTTCACACTTACTGTTTAACCCTCACACTCACTGTTTAACCTTCACACTCGCTGTTTAACCCTCACACTCACTGTTTAACCCTCAGTCTCATTGTTTAACATTTGCACTCACTGTTTAACCCTCAAACTCATTGTTTAACCTTTGCACTCACTGTTTAACCCTCAAAATCATGTTTTAACCCTCACACTCACAATTTAAACCTCACACTCACTGCTAAAACATTCACACTCACTGTTTAACCCTCACACTCACTGTTTAACCCTCACACTCTGTTTAACCTTTGCACTTTCTGTTTAACCCTCACTCTCACTGATTAACCCTCACACTCATTGTTTAACACTCACACTCACTGTTTAACCCTCACATTCACTGTTTAATCCTCACACTCACTGTTTAACATTTGCACTCACTGGTTAACCCTCACACTCACTGTTTGACCCTCACAATCACTGTTTAAACATTGCACTCACAGTTTAACACGCACACTCACTGTTTAACATTCACACTCACTGCTTAACCCTCACACTCACTGTTTAACCCTGAAACTCATTGTTTACCCTTTACACTCACTGCTTAACCCTAACACTCACTGTTTAAACTTTGCACTCACTGTTTAACCCTCACACTCACTGATTAACACTCACACTCACTGTTTAACCCTCACACTCACTGTTTAACCCCCACACACACTGTTTAACTCTCACACTCACTGTTTAACTCTCACACTCAATGTTTAAGACTCGGACTCACTGCTTAACCCTCACACTCACTGTTTAACCCTCACACTCACTGTTTAACACTCACAATCCCTTTTTAATCTTTGCACACACTGTTTGACCCTCACACTCACTGTTTAACCCTCACACTCACTGTTTAACCCTCACACTCACTGTTTAACCCTCACACACACTGTTTAACTCTCACACTCACTGTTTAACCCTCACACTCACTGTTTAACCCTCGCAGTCACTGTTTAACCTTTGCATTCACTGTTTAATCCTCACACTCACTGTTTGACCCACACACTCACAGTTTAACCCTCACACTCACTGTTTAACCCTCACACTCACTGTTTAACACTCGCACTCACTGTTTAATTTTTGCATTCACTGTTTAACTCTCACACTCACTGTTTATCCCTCGCACTCACTGATTAACCCTCACACTCATTGTTTAACCCTCACACTCACTGTTTATCCATCACACTCACTGTTTAACATTTGCACTTTCTGCTTAACCTTCACTCTCACTGATTAACCCTCACACTCACTGTTTGACCCTCACACTCACTGCTTAACCCTCGCACTCACTGTTTAACCTTTGCATTCACTGTTTAACCCTCACACTCACTGCTTAACCCTCGCACTCACTGTTTAACCTTCACACTCACTTTTTAACCCTCGCACTCACTGTTTAACCTTTGCATTCACTGTTTAATCCTCACACTCACTGTTTAACCTTCACACTCACTTTTTAACCCTCGCACTCACTGTTTAACCTTTGCATTCACTGTTTAACCCGCACACTCATTGTTTAACAATCACACTCACTGTTTAAACCTCACACTCACTGTTTAACCTTTGCACTTTCTGTTTAACCTTCACTCTCACTGATTAACCCTCACACTCACTGTTTAACCCTCACACTCACTGTTTAACCCTCACACTGACTGTTTAACACTCACATTCACTGTTTAATCTTTGCACTCACTGATTGACCCTCACACTCACAGTTTAACCTTCACACTCACTGTTTAACCCTCACACCCACTGTTTAATCTTTGCATTCACTGTTTGACCCTCATACTCACTGTTTGACCCTCACACTCGCTGTTTAATCTTTGCACTCACTGTTTAACCCTCACACTCACTGTTTGACCCTCACACTCATTGCTTGACCCTCACACTCGCTGTTTAACCTTCACACTCACTGCTTAACACTCACACTCACTGTTTAACACTCAGTCTCATTGTTTAACCTTTGCACTCACTGTTTAACCCGCACACTCACTGTTTAACCCTCACACTCACTGTTTAACCCTCAAAATCATTTTTTAACACTCACACTCACTGTTTAACCCTCAGATTCACTGTTTAACCCTCACACTCACTGTTTAACACTCGCACTCACTGTTTAACCTTTGCTTTCACTGTTTAACCCTCACACTCACTGTTTAACCCTCACACTCACTGTATAACACTCACACTCACTGTATAACACTCACACTCACTGTTTAACCCTCACACTCACTGTTTAACCCTCACACTCACTTTTTAACACTCGCACTCACTGTTTAACCTTTGCATTCACTGTTTAATCCTCACACTCACTGTTTAACCCTCGCACTCACTGTTTAAACTTTGCACTTTCTGTTTAACCTTCACACTTACTGTTTAACCTTCACACTTACTGTTTAACCCTCACACTCACTGTTTAACCTTCACACTCGCTGTTTAACCCTCACACTCACTGTTTAACCCTCAGTCTCATTGTTTAACATTTGCACTCACTGTTTAACCCTCAAACTCATTGTTTAACCTTTGCACTCACTGTTTAACCCTCAAAATCATGTTTTAACCCTCACACTCACAATTTAAACCTCACACTCACTGCTAAAACACTCACACTCACTGTTTAACCCTCACACTCACTGTTTAACCCTCACACTCTGTTTAACCTTTGCACTTTCTGTTTAACCCTCACTCTCACTGATTAACCCTCACACTCATTGTTTAACACTCACACTCACTGTTTAACCCTCACATTCACTGTTTAATCCTCACACTCACTGTTTAACATTTGCACTCACTGGTTAACCCTCACACTCACTGTTTGACCCTCACAATCACTGTTTAAACATTGCACTCACAGTTTAACACGCACACTCACTGTTTAACATTCACACTCACTGCTTAACCCTCACACTCACTGTTTAACCCTGAAACTCATTGTTTACCCTTTACACTCACTGCTTAACCCTAACACTCACTGTTTAAACTTTGCACTCACTGTTTAACCCTCACACTCACTGATTAACACTCACACTCACTGTTTAACCCTCACACTCACTGTTTAACCCTCACACACACTGTTTAACTCTCACACTCACTGTTTAACTCTCACACTCAATGTTTAAGACTCGGACTCACTGCTTAACCCTCACACTCACTGTTTAACCCTCACACTCACTGTTTAACACTCACAATCCCTTTTTAATCTTTGCACACACTGTTTGACCCTCACACTCACTGTTTAACCCTCACACTCACTGTTTAACCCTCACACTCACTGTTTAACCCTCACACACACTGTTTAACTCTCACACTCACTGTTTAACCCTCACACTCACTGTTTAACCCTCGCAGTCACTGTTTAACCTTTGCATTCACTGTTTAATCCTCACACTCACTGTTTGACCCACACACTCACAGTTTAACCCTCACACTCACTGTTTAACCCTCACACTCACTGTTTAACACTCGCACTCACTGTTTAATTTTTGCATTCACTGTTTAACTCTCACACTCACTGTTTAACCCTAACGCTGACACTCACTGTTTAACCCTTACACTCACTGCTTAACCCTCAGACTCACTGTTTAAGCATCAGACTGACTGCTAACGTTCACACTCACTGCTTAACCCTCACACTCAACGTTTAACCCTCACACTCACTGTTTAACCCTCACACTCACTGTTTAACCTTTGCAATCACTGTTTAACCCTCACACTCACTGTTTCATCTTTGCACTCACTGTTTGACCCTCACACTCACTGTTTGACCCTCACACTCGCTGTTTAACCTTCACACTCACTGTTTAACCTTCACACTCACTGCTTAACCCTCACACTCACTGTTGAACTCTCAGTCTCATTGTTTTACCTTTGCACTCACTGTTTAACCCGCACACTCACTGTTTAACCCTCAAACTCATTGTTTAACCTTTGCACTCACTGTTTAACCCTCACACTCATTTTTAACCTTTGCACTCACTGTTTAATCCTCAAAATCATTTTTTAACCCTCACACTCACTGTTTAACCCTCACACTCACTGCTTAAACACTCACACTCACTGTTTAACCCTCAGACTCACTGATTAACCCTCACACTCACTATTTAACCCTCACACTCACTGTTTAACCCTCGCACTCACTGATTAACCCTCGCACTCACTGATTAACCCTCGCACTCACTGTTTAACCCTCACACTCACTGTTTTACCCTCGCACTCACTGATTAACCCTCGCACTCACTGATTAACCCTCACACTCACTGTTTAACCCTCGCATTCACTGATTAACCCTCACACTCACTGTTTAACCCTCACACTCACTGTTTAACCATCACACTCACTGTTTAACATTTGCACTTTCTGCTTAACCTTCACTCTCACTGATTAACACTCACACTCACTGTTTGACCCTCACACTCACAGTTTAACCCTCACACTCACTGCTTAAACCTCGCACTCACTGTTTTACCTTTGCATTCACTGTTTAACCCTCACACTCACTGCTTAACCCTCGCACTCACTGTTTAACCCTCACACTCAATTTTTAACCCTCGCACTCACTGTTTAACCTTTGCATTCACTGTTTAATCCTCACACTCACTGTTTAACCTTCACACTCACTGTTTAACCCTCGCACTCACTGTTTAACCTTTGCATTCACTGTTTAACCCGCACACTCATTGTTTAACAATCACACTCACTGTTTAAACCTCACTCTCACTGTTTAACCTTTGCACTTTCTGTTTAACCTTCACTCTCACTGATTAACCCTCACACTCACTGTTTAAACCTCACACTCACTGTTTAACCCTCACACTGACTGTTTAACACTCACACTCACTGTTTAATCTTTGCACTCACTGTTTGACCCTCACACCCACTGTTTAACCCTCACACTCACTGATTTGCCCTCACACTCACTGATTAACCCTCACACTCACTGTTTAACCCTCACACTCACTGTTTAACATTTGCACTTTCTGCTTAACCTTCACTCTCACTGATTAACACACACACTCACTGCTTAACCATCACACTCGCTGTTTAACCCTCGCAATCACTGTTTAACCTTTGCATTCACTTTTTAACCCTCACACTCACTGTTTAACCCTCACACTCACTGTTTAACATTTGCACTTTCTGCTTAACCATCACACTCTCTGTTTAACCCTCACACTCACAGTTTAACCCTCGCACTCACTGTTTAACATTTGCACTTTCTGTTTAACCTTCCCTCTCACTGTTTAACCCTCACACTCACTGTTTAACCCTCACACTCACTGTTTAACCCTAACACTCACTGTTTAACCCTCACACTCACTGTTTAACAGTCACACTCACTGTTTAATCTTTGCATTCACTGTTTAGTCCTCACACTCACTGTTTAACCTTCACACTCACTGTTTAACCCTCACACTCACTGTTTAACCCTCACACTCACTGTTTAACCCTCACACTCACTGCTTAACCTTTGCTATCACTGTTTAACCCTCACACTCACTGTTTAAATTTTGAACTCACTTTTTGACCCTCACACTCACTGTTTGACACTCACACTCGCTGTTTAACCTTCACACTCACTGTTTAACCTTCACACTCACTGCTTAACCCTCACTCTCACTGTTTAACCCTCAGTCTCATTGTTTAAAATTTGCACTCACGTTTTAACCCTCACACTCACTGTTTAACACTCGCACTCACTGTTTAACCTTTGCTTTCACTGTTTAACCCAAACACTCATTGTTTAACCCTCACACTCACTGTTTAACCCTCACACTCACTGTTTAACCTTTGCACTTTCTGTTTAACCTTCACTCTCACTGATTAACCCTCACACTCACTGTTTAACCTTCACACTCACTGTTGAACCCTCACACTCACTGTTTAACCCTCACACTCACTGTTTAACCCTCGCACTCACTGTTTATCCCTCACACTCACTGTTAAACATTTGCACTCACTGTTAAACATTTGCACTCACTGTTTAACCCTCACACTCACTGTTTAAACATTGCACTCACAGTTTAACACTCACACTCACTGTTTAACCTTCACACTCACTGCTTAACCCTCACACTCACTGTTTAAACTGTGCACTCACTGTTTAACCCGCACACTCACTGATTAACACACTCACTGTTTAACCCTCACACTCACTGTTTAACCCTCACACTCACTGTTTAACTCTCACACTCACTGTTTAACTCTCACACTCACTGTTTAAGACTCGGACTCACTGCTTATCCCTCACATTCACTGTTTAACCCTCACACTCACTGTTTAACCCTCACACTCACTGATTAGCCCTCACACTCACTGAATAACACTCACACTCACTGTTTAACCCTCACACTCACTGTTTAACCCTCACACTCATTGATTAACCCGCACACTCACTGATTAACAATCACACTCACTGTTTAACCCTCACACTCACTGTTTAACCCTCACATTCACTGTTTAACCCTCACACTCACTGTTTAACCCTTGCACTCATTGTTTAACCTTTGCATTCACTGTTTAACCCTCACACTCACTGTTTGACCCTCACACTCACTGTTTAACCCTCACACTCACTGTTTAACTCTCACACTCATTGTTTAACCCTCACACTCACTGTTTAACCCTCACACTCACTGTTTCAGCCTCACACTCACTGTTTAACATTTGCACTCTCTGTTTAACCCTCACACTCACTGTTTAACCCTCACACTCACTGTTTAACTTTTGCACTCACTGTTTAACCCTCACACTCACTGTTTAACCCTCACACTCACTGTTTAACACTCACACTCACTGTTTAACATTTGCACTCTCTGTTTATCCCTCACAGTCACTGTTTAACCCTCACACTCACTGTTAAAACCTCACACTCACTGTTTAACCCTCACACTCACTGTTTAACATTTGATCTCTCTGTTTAACCCTCACACTCACTGTTTAACACTCACACTCACTGTTTTACCCTCACACTCACTGCTAAAACTTTGCACTTTCTGTTTAACCTTCACTCTCACTGATTAACCCTCACACTCACTGTTTAACCTTCACACTCACTGTTTAACATTTGCACTCACTGTTTGACCCTCACACTCACTGTTTGACCCTCACACTCACTGTTTAACCTTCACACTCACTTTTTAATCTTTGCACTCACTGTTTGACCCTCACACTCACTGTTTGACCCTCACACTCACTGTTTAACCCTCACACTCACTGTTTAACCCTCACACTCACTGCTTAACCTTTGCTATCACTGTTTAACCCTCACACTCACTGTTTAAATTTTGAACTCACTTTTTGACCCTCACACTCACTGTTTGACACTCACACTCGCTGTTTAACCTTCACACTCACTGTTTAACCTTCACACTCACTGCTTAACCCTCACTCTCACTGTTTAACCCTCAGTCTCATTGTTTAAAATTTGCACTCACGTTTTAACCCTCACACTCACTGTTTAACACTCGCACTCACTGTTTAACCTTTGCTTTCACTGTTTAACCCAAACACTCATTGTTTAACCCTCACACTCACTGTTTAACCCTCACACTCACTGTTTAACCTTTGCACTTTCTGTTTAACCCTCACTCTCACTGATTAACCCTCACACTCACTGTTTAACCTTCACACTCACTGTTGAACCCTCACACTCACTGTTTAACCCTCACACTCACTGTTTAACCCTCGCACTCACTGTTTATCCCTCACACTCACTGTTAAACATTTGCACTCACTGTTAAACATTTGCACTCACTGTTTAACCCTCACACTCACTGTTTAAACATTGCACTCACAGTTTAACACTCACACTCACTGTTTAACCTTCACACTCACTGCTTAACCCTCACACTCACTGTTTAAACTGTGCACTCACTGTTTAACCCGCACACTCACTGATTAACACACTCACTGTTTAACCCTCACACTCACTGTTTAACCCTCACACTCACTGTTTAACTCTCACACTCACTGTTTAACTCTCACACTCACTGTTTAAGACTCGGACTCACTGCTTATCCCTCACATTCACTGTTTAACCCTCACACTCACTGTTTGACCCTCACACTCACTGATTAGCCCTCACACTCACTGAATAACACTCACACTCACTGTTTAACCCTCACACTCACTGTTTAACCCTCACACTCATTGATTAACCCGCACACTCACTGATTAACAATCACACTCACTGTTTAACCCTCACACTCACTGTTTAACCCTCACATTCACTGTTTAACCCTCACACTCACTGTTTAACCCTTGCACTCATTGTTTAACCTTTGCATTCACTGTTTAACCCTCACACTCACTGTTTGACCCTCACACTCACTGTTTAACCCTCACACTCACTGTTTAACTCTCACACTCATTGTTTAACCCTCACACTCACTGTTTAACCCTCACACTCACTGTTTCAGCCTCACACTCACTGTTTAACATTTGCACTCTCTGTTTAACCCTCACACTCACTGTTTAACCCTCACACTCACTGTTTAACTTTTGCACTCACTGTTTAACCCTCACACTCACTGTTTAACCCTCACACTCACTGTTTAACACTCACACTCACTGTTTAACATTTGCACTCTCTGTTTATCCCTCACAGTCACTGTTTAACCCTCACACTCACTGTTAAAACCTCACACTCACTGTTTAACCCTCACACTCACTGTTTAACATTTGATCTCTCTGTTTAACCCTCACACTCACTGTTTAACACTCACACTCACTGTTTTACCCTCACACTCACTGCTAAAACTTTGCACTTTCTGTTTAACCTTCACTCTCACTGATTAACCCTCACACTCACTGTTTAACCTTCACACTCACTGTTTAACATTTGCACTCACTGTTTGACCCTCACACTCACTGTTTGACCCTCACACTCACAGTTTAACCTTCACACTCACTTTTTAATCTTTGCACTCACTGTTTGACCCTCACACTCACTGTTTGACCCTCACACTCGCTGTTTAACCTTCACACTCACTGTTTAACCGTCACACTCACAGTTTAACACTCACACTCACTGCTTAACCCTCACACTCACTGTTTAACCCTCACACTCACTGTTTAACCTTTGCACTTTCTGTTTAACCTTCACTCTCACTGATTAACCTTCACACTCACTGTTTAACCCTCACAATCACTGTTTATCCCTCACACTCTCTGTTTAACCTTCACACTCACTGCTTAACCCTCACACTCACTGTTTAACCCTCACACTCACTGTTTAACCCTCACACTCACTGTTAAACATTTGCACTCACTGTTTAACCCTCACACTCGCTGTTTAAACATTGCACTCACAGTTTAACACTCACACTCACTGTTTAACCTTCACACTCACTGCTTAACCCTCACACTCACTGTTTAAACTTTGCACTCACTGTTTAACCCGCACACTCACTGATTAACACTCACACTCACTGTTTAACCCTCACACTCACTGTTTAACCCTCACACTCACTGTTTAACCTTCACACACACTGTTTAACTCTCACACTCACTGTTTAACTCTCACACTCACTGTTTAAGACTCGGACTCACTGCTTAACCCTCACATTCACTGTTTACACCTCACACTCACTGTTTGACCCTCACACTCACTGTTTAACCCTCACACTCACTGTTTAACCCTTGCACTCATTGTTTAACCTTTGCATTCACTGTTTAACCCTCACACTCACTGTTTGACCCTCACACTCACTGTTTAACCCTCACACTAACTGTTTAACCCTCACACTCATTGCTTAACACTCACACTCACTGTTTAGCCCTCAGACTCACTGTTTAACCCTCACACTCACTGTTTAACCCTCACACTCACTGTTTAATGTTTGCACTCACTGTTTGACCCTCACACTCACTGTTTGACCCTCACACTCACTGTTTAACCCTCACACTCACTTTTTAAACTTTGCACTTTCTGTTTAACCTTCACTCTCACTGATTAACCCTCACACTAACTGTTTAACCCTCTCACTCACTGTTTAACCTTCACACTCACTGTTTAACCCTCGCACTCACTGTTTAACCTTTGCATTCACTGTTTAATCCTCACACTCACTGTTTAACCCTCACACTCACTGTTTAACCCTCACACTCACTGTTTAACCTTTGCACTTTCTGTTTAACCTTCACTCTCGCTGTTTAACCCTCACACTGACTGTTTAACACTCACACTCACTGTTTAATCTTTGCACTCACTGTTTGACCCTCACACTCACAGTTTAACCCTCACACTCAATGTTTAACCCTCACACTCACTGTTTAACCCTCACACCCACTGTTTAATCTTTGCACTCACTGTTTAACCCTCACACTCACTGTTTGACCCTCACACTCACTGTTTGACCCTCACACTCGCTGGTTGACCCTCACACTCGCTGTTTGACCCTCACACGCACTGTTTGACCCTCACACTCGCTGTTTAATCTTTGCACTCACTGTTTGACCCTCACACTCACTGTTTGACCCTCACACTCGCTGTTTAATCTATGCACTCACTGTTTAACCCTCACACTCACTGTTTGACCCTCACACTCACTGTTTGACCCTCACACTCGCTGTTTAACCTTCACACTCACTGATTAACCTTCACACTCACTGCTTAACACTCACACTCACTGTTTAACCCTCAGTCTCATTGTTTCACCTTTGCACTCACTGTTTAACCCTCACACTCACTGATTTGCCCTCACACTCACTGAATAACACTCACAGTCACTGTTTAACCCTCAGACACACTGATTAACCCTCACACTCACTGTTTAACCCTCACACTCACTGTTTAACCCTCGCACTCACTGATTAACCCTCACACTCACTGTTTAACCCTCACACTCACTGTTTAAACCTCACACTCACTGTTTAACATTTGCACTTTCTGCTTAACCTTCACTCTCACTGATTAACCCACACACTCACTGTTTAACCATGACACTCACTGTTTAACACTCACACTCACTGTTTAATCTTTGTACTCACTGTTTGACCCTCACACTCACTGTTTAACCCTCACACTCACTGTTTAACCCTCGCAATCACTGTTTAACCTTTGCATTCACTGTTTAACCCTCACACTCACTGTTTGAACCTCACACTCACTGTTTAACCCTCACACTCACTGATTAGCCCTCACACTCACTGAATGACACTCACACTCACTGTTTAACCATCACACTCACTGACTAACCCTCACACTCTCTGTTTAACCCTCACACTCACTGTTTAACCCTCGCACTCACTGTTTAACATTTGCACTTTCTGTTTAACCTTCACTCTCACTGTTTAACCCTCACACTCACAGTTTAACCCTCACACTCACTGTCTAACCCTAACACTCACTGTTTAACCCTCACACTCACTGTTTAACCCTCACACTCACTGTTTAACAGTCACACTCACTGTTTAATCTTTGCATTCACTGTTTAATCCTCACACCACTGTTTAACCTTCACACTCAATGTTTAACCCTCACACTCACTGTTTAACCCTCACACTCACTGTTTAACCTTTGCTATCACTGTTTAACCCTCACACTCACTGTTTAATCTTTGCACTCACTGTTTAACCCTCAAACTCACTGTTTAACCCCCACACTCACTGCTTAAACTTTGCACATATTGTTTAACCCTCAAACTCATTTTTTAACCCTCACACTCACTGTTTAACCCTCAGACTCACTGCTTAACCCTCACACTCACTGTTTAACACTCGCACTCACCGTTTAACATTTGCTTTCACTGTTTAACCCTCACACTCATTGTTTCACACTCACACTCACTGTTTAACCCTCACACTCACTGTTTAACCTACACACTCACTGTTTAACCCTCACACTCACTGTTTAACCCTCACACTCACTGTTTAACCCTCACACTCACTGCTTAACCTTTGCTATCACTGTTTAACCCTCACACTCACTGTTTAAATTTTGAACTCACTTTTTGACCCTCACACTCACTGTTTGACACTCACACTCGCTGTTTAACCTTCACACTCACTGTTTAACCTTCACACTCACTGCTTAACCCTCACTCTCACTGTTTAACCCTCAGTCTCATTGTTTAAAATTTGCACTCACGTTTTAACCCTCACACTCACTGTTTAACACTCGCACTCACTGTTTAACCTTTGCTTTCACTGTTTAACCCAAACACTCATTGTTTAACCCTCACACTCACTGTTTAACCCTCACACTCACTGTTTAACCTTTGCACTTTCTGTTTAACCCTCACTCTCACTGATTAACCCTCACACTCACTGTTTAACCTTCACACTCACTGTTGAACCCTCACACTCACTGTTTAACCCTCACACTCACTGTTTAACCCTCGCACTCACTGTTTATCCCTCACACTCACTGTTAAACATTTGCACTCACTGTTAAACATTTGCACTCACTGTTTAACCCTCACACTCACTGTTTAAACATTGCACTCACAGTTTAACACTCACACTCACTGTTTAACCTTCACACTCACTGCTTAACCCTCACACTCACTGTTTAAACTGTGCACTCACTGTTTAACCCGCACACTCACTGATTAACACACTCACTGTTTAACCCTCACACTCACTGTTTAACCCTCACACTCACTGTTTAACTCTCACACTCACTGTTTAACTCTCACACTCACTGTTTAAGACTCGGACTCACTGCTTATCCCTCACATTCACTGTTTAACCCTCACACTCACTGTTTAACCCTCACACTCACTGATTAGCCCTCACACTCACTGAATAACACTCACACTCACTGTTTAACCCTCACACTCACTGTTTAACCCTCACACTCATTGATTAACCCGCACACTCACTGATTAACAATCACACTCACTGTTTAACCCTCACACTCACTGTTTAACCCTCACATTCACTGTTTAACCCTCACACTCACTGTTTAACCCTTGCACTCATTGTTTAACCTTTGCATTCACTGTTTAACCCTCACACTCACTGTTTGACCCTCACACTCACTGTTTAACCCTCACACTCACTGTTTAACTCTCACACTCATTGTTTAACCCTCACACTCACTGTTTAACCCTCACACTCACTGTTTAACCCTCGCAATCACTGTTTAACCTTTGCATTCACTGTTTAACCCTCACACTCACTGTTTAACCCTCACACTCACTGTTTAACCCTCACACTCACTGTTTAACCCTCACACTCACTGTTTAGCCCTCACACTCACTGATTAGCCCTCACACTCACTGAATGACACTCACACTCACTGTTTAACCATCACACTCACTGACTAACCCTCACACTCACTGTTTAACCCTCACACTCACTGTTTAACCCTCGCACTCACTGTTTAACATTTGCACTTTCTGTTTAACCTTCACTCTCACTGTTTAACCCTCACACTCACTGTTTAACCCTCACACTCACTGTCTAACCCTAACACTCACTGTTTAACCCTCACACTCACTGTTTAAAAGTCACACTCACTGTTTAATCTTTGCATTCACTGTTTAATCCTCACACCACTGTTTAACCTTCACACTCACTGTTTAACCCTCACACTCACACACACACACTCACTGTTTAACCCTCACACTCACTGCTAAAACTTTGCACTTTCTGTTTAACCTTCACTCTCACTGATTAACCCTCACACTCACTGTTTAACCCTCACACTCACTGTTTAACGTTTGCACTCACTGTTTGACCCTCACACTCACTGTTTGACCCTCACACTCACTGTTTAACCCTCACACTCACTTTTTAATCTTTGCACTCACTGTTTGACCCTCACACTCACTGTTTGACCCTCACACTCACTGTTTGACCCTCACACTCGCTGTTTAACCTTCACACTCACTGTTTAACTTTCACACTCACTGCTTAACCCTCACACTCACTGTTTAACTCTCAGTCTCATTGTTTTACCTTTGCACTCACTGTTTAACCCTCATACTCATTGTTTAACCTTTGCACTCACTGTTTAACCCTCACACTCATTTTTAACCTTTGCACTCACTGTTTAACCCTCAAAATCATTTTTTAAACCTCATACTCACTGTTTAACCCTCACACTCACTGCTTAAACACTCACACTCACTGTTCAACACTCAGACCCACTGATTAACCCTCACACTCACTATTTAACTCTCACACTCACTGTTTAACACTCGCACTCACTGATTAACCCTCACACTCACTGTTTAACACTCACACTCACTGTTTAACCCTCGCACTCACTGATTAACCCACACACTCACTGTTTAACCCTCACACTCACTGTTTAACCCTCACCCTCACAGTTTAACCCTCACACTCACTGCGTAACGCTCGCACTCACTTTTTAACCTTTACATTCACTGTTTAACCCTCACACTCACTTTTTAACCCTCGCACTCACAGTTTAACCTTTGCATTCACTGTTTAATCCTCTCACTCACTGTTTAACCTTCACACTCACTGTTTAACCCTCGCACTCACTGTTTAACCTTTGCATTCACTGTTTAATCCTCACACTCACTGTTTAACCCTCACACTCACTGTTTAACCCTCACACTCACTGTTTAACCCTCACACTCACTGTTTAACCCTCACACTCACTGTTTAATCTTTGCACTCACTGTTTAACCCTCACACTCACTGTTTGACCCTCACACTCACTGTTTGACCCTCACACTCGCTGGTTGACCCTCACACTCGCTGTTTGACCCTCACATTCACTGTTTGACCCTCACACTCGCTGTTTAATCTTTGCACTCACTGTTTGACCCTCACACTCACTGTTTGACCCTCACACTCGCTGTTTAATCTTTGCACTCACTGTTTAACCCTCACACTCACTGTTTGACCCTCACACTCACTGTTTGACCCTCACACTCGCTGTTTAACCTTCACACTCACTGTTTAACCTTCACACTCACTGCCTAACACTCACACTCACTGTTTAACCCTCAGTCTCATTGTTTAACCCTCACACTCACTGTTTAACCCTCACACTCACTGATTTGCCCTCACACTCACTGAATAACACTCACACTCACTGTTTAACCCTCAGACACACTGATTAACCCTCACACTCACTGTTTAACCCTCACACTCACTGTTTAACCCTCGCACTCACTGATTAACCCTCACACTCACTGTTTAACCCTCACACTCACTGTTTAAACCTCACACTCACTGTTTAACATTTGCACTTTCTGCTTAAACTTCACTCTCACTGATTAACCCACACACTCACTGTTTAACCATGGCACACTGTTTAACACTCACACTCACTGTTTAATCTTTGTACTCACTGTTTGACCCTCACACTCACTGTTCAACCCTCGCAATCACTGTTTAACCTTTGCATTCACTGTTTAACCCTCACACTCACTGTTTGAACCTCACACTCACTGTTTAACCCTCACACTCACTGATTAGCCCTCACACTCACGGAATGACACTCACACTCACTGTTTAACCATCACACTCACTGACTAACCCTCACACTCTCTGCTTAACCCTCACACTCACTGTTTAACCCTCGCACTCACTGTTTAACATTTGCACTTGCTGTTTAACCTTCACTCTCACTGTTTAACCCTCACACTCACAGTTTAACCCTCACACTCACTGTCTAACCCTAACACTCACTGTTTAACCCTCACACTCACTGTTTAACAGTCACACTCACTGTTTAATCTTTGCATTCACAGTTTAATCCTCACACCACTGTTTAACCTTCACACTCACTGTTTAACCCTCACACTCACTGTTTAACCCTCACACTCACTGTTTAACCTTTGCTAACACTGTTTAACCCTCACACTCACTGTTTAATCTTTGCACTCACTGTTTAACCCTCAAACTCACTGTTTAACCCCCACACTCACTGCTTAAACTATGCACATATTGTTTAACCCTCAAACTCATTTTTTAACCCTCACACTCACTGTTTAACCCTCAGACTCACTGCTTAACCCTCACACTCACTGTTTAACACTCGCACTCACCGTTTAACATTTGCTTTCACTGTTTAACCCTCACACTCATTGTTTCACACTCACACTCACTGTTTAACCCTCACACTCACTGTTTAACCTACACACTCACTGTTTAACCCTCACACTCACTGTTTAACACTCACACTCACTGTTTAATCTTTGTACTCACTGTTTGACCCTCACACTCACTGTTTAACCCTCACACTCACTGTTTAACCCTCACACTCACTGATTAGCCCTCACACTCACTGAATGACACTCACACTCACTGTTTAACCATCACACTCACTGACTAACCCTCACACTCACTGTATAACCCTCACACTCACTGTTTAACCCTCGCACTCACTGTTTAACATTTGCACTTTCTGTTTAACCTTCACTCTCACTGTTTAACCCTCACACTCACTGTTTAACCCTCACACTCACTGTCTAACCCTAACACTCACTGTTTAACCCTCACACTCACTGTTTAAAAGTCACACTCACTGTTTAATCTTTGCATTCACTGTTTAATCCTCACACCACTGTTTAACCTTCACACTCACTGTTTAACCCTCACACTCACTGTTTAACCCTCACACTCACTGTTTAACCTTTGCTATCACTGTTTGACCCTCACACTCACTGTTTGACCCTCACACTCGCTGTTTAACCTTCACACTCACTGTTTAAACTTCACACTCACTGCTTAACCCTCACTCTCACTGTTTAACCCTCAGTCTCATTGTTTAAAATTTGCACTCACTGTTTAACCCTCACACTCACTGTTTAACCCTCACACTCACTGTTTAACCCTCAAACTCATTGTTTAACATTTGCACTCACTGTTTAACCCTCAAAATCATTTTTTAACCCTCACACTCACTGTTTAAACCTCACACTCACTGCTAATACACTCGCACTCACTGTTGAACCCTCAGATTCACTGTTTAACCCGCACACTCACTGTTTAACACTCGCAGTCACTGTTTAATCCTCACACTCACTGTTTAACCTTTGCACTTTCTGTTTAACCCTCACTCTCACTGATTAACACTCACACTCACTGATGAACCCTCGCACTCACTGTTTAACCCTCACACACACTGCTAAACTCTCACACTCACTGTTTAACCCTCACACTCACTGTTTAACCCTCACACTCACTGTTTGACCCTCACAATCACTGTTTAGCTCTCACACACTCTGTTTAACCCTCACACTCACTGTTTAACCCTTGCACTCACTGTTTGACCCTCACACTCACTGTTTGACCCTCACACTCACTGTTTGACCCTCACACTCACTGTTTAACCCTCACACTCACTTTTTAATCTTTGCACTCACTGTTTGACCCTCACACTCACTGTTTGACCCTCACACTCACTGTTTGACCCTCACACTCGCTGTTTAACCTTCACACTCACTGTTTAACTTTCACACTCACTGCTTAACCCTCACACTCACTGTTTAACTCTCAGTCTCATTGTTTTACCTTTGCACTCACTGTTTAACTCTCAAACTCATTGTTTAACCTTTGCACTCACTGTTTAACCCTCACACTCATTTTTAACCTTTGCACTCACTGTTTAACCCTCAAAATCATTTTTTAAACCTCACACTCACTGTTTAACCCTCACACTCACTGCTTAAACACTCACACTCACTGTTCAACACTCAGACCCACTGATTAACCCTCACACTCACTATTTAACTCTCACACTCACTGTTTAACACTCGCACTCACTGATTAACCCTCACACTCACTGTTTAACACTCACACTCACTGTTTAACACTCGCACTCACTGATTAACCGACACACTCACTGTTTAACCCTCACACTCACTGTTTAACCCTCACCCTCACAGTTTAACCCTCACACTCACTGCTTAACGCTCGCACTCACTTTTTAACCTTTACATTCACTGTTTAACCCTCACACTCACTTTTTAACCCTCGCACTCACAGTTTAACCTTTGTATTCACTGTTTAATCCTCTCACTCACTGTTTAACATTCACACTCACTGTTTAACCCTCGCACTCACTGTTTAACCTTTGCATTCACTGTTTAATCCTCACACTCACTGTTTAACCCTCACACTCACTGTTTAACCCTCACACTCACTGTTTAACCCTCACACTCACTGTTTAACCTTTGCACTTTCTGTTTAACCTTCACTCTCGCTGTTTAACCCTCATACTGACTGTTTAACACTCACACTCACTGTTTAATCTTTGCACTCACTGTTTGACCCTCACACTCACAGTTTAAACCTCACACTGAATGTTTAACCCTCACACTCACTGTTTAACCCTCACACCCACTGTTTAATCTTTGCACTCACTGTTTAACCCTCACACTCACTGTTTGACCCTCACACTCACTGTTTGACCCTCACACTCGCTGGTTGACCCTCACACTCGCTGTTTGACCCTCACATTCACTGTTTGACCCTCACACTCGCTGTTTAATCTTTGCACTCACTGTTTGACCCTCACACTCACTGTTTGACCCTCACACTCGCTGTTTAATCTTTGCACTCACTGTTTAACCCTCACACTCACTGTTTGACCCTCACACTCACTGTTTGACCCTCACACTCGCTGTTTAACCTTCACACTCACTGTTTAACCTTCACACTCACTGCCTAACACTCACACTCACTGTTTAACCCTCAGTCTCATTGTTTAACCCTCACACTCACTGTTTAACCCTCACACTCACTGATTTGCCCTCACACTCACTGAATAACACTCACACTCACTGTTTAACCCTCAGACACACTGATTAACCCTCACACTCACTGTTTAACCCTCACACTCACTGTTTAACCCTCGCACTCACTGATTAACCCTCACACTCACTGTTTAACCCTCACACTCACTGTTTAACCCTCACACTCACTGTTTAACCTTTGCACTCACTGTTTAACCCTCACACTCATTTTTAACCTTTGCACTCACTGTTTAACCCTCAAAATCATTTTTTAAACCTCACACTCACTGTTTAACCCTCACACTCACTGCTTAAACACTCACACTCACTGTTCAACACTCAGACCCACTGATTAACCCTCACACTCACTATTTAACTCTCACACTCACTGTTTAACACTCGCACTCACTGATTAACCCTCACACTCACTGTTTAACACTCACACTCACTGTTTAACCCTCGCACTCACTGATTAACCCACACACTCACTGTTTAACCCTCACACTCACTGTTTAACCCTCACCCTCACAGTTTAACCCTCACACTCACTGCTTAACGCTCGCACTCACTTTTTAACCTTTACATTCACTGTTTAACCCTCACACTCACTTTTTAACCCTCGCACTCACAGTTTAACCTTTGCATTCACTGTTTAATCCTCTCACTCACTGTTTAACCTTCACACTCACTGTTTAACCCTCGCACTCACTGTTTAACCTTTGCATTCACTGTTTAATCCTCACACTCACTGTTTAACCCTCACACTCACTGTTTAACCCTCACACTCACTGTTTAACCCTCACACTCACTATTTAACCCTCACACTCACTGTTTAACCTTTGCACTTTCTGTTTAACCTTCACTCTCGCTGTTTAACCCTCATACTGACTGTTTAACACTCACACTCACTGTTTAATCTTTGCACTCACTGTTTGACCCTCACACTCACAGTTTAACCCTCACACTGAATGTTTAACCCTCACACTCACTGTTTAACCCTCACACCCACTGTTTAATCTTTGCACTCACTGTTTAACCCTCACACTCACTGTTTGACCCTCACACTCACTGTTTGACCCTCACACTCGCTGGTTGACCCTCACACTCGCTGGTTGACCCTCACACTCGCTGTTTGACCCTCACATTCACTGTTTGACCCTCACACTCGCTGTTTAATCTTTGCACTCACTGTTTGACCCTCACACTCACTGTTTGACCCTCACACTCGCTGTTTAATCTTTGCACTCACTGTTTAACCCTCACACTCACTGTTTGACCCTCACACTCACTGTTTGACCCTCACACTCGCTGTTTAACCTTCACACTCACTGTTTAACCTTCACACTCACTGCCTAACACTCACACTCACTGTTTAACCCTCAGTCTCATTGTTTAACCCTCACACTCACTGTTTAACCCTCACACTCACTGATTTGCCCTCACACTCACTGAATAACACTCACACTCACTGTTTAACCCTCAGACACACTGATTAACCCTCACACTCACTGTTTAACCCTCACACTCACTGTTTAACCCTCGCACTCACTGATTAACCCTCACACTCACTGTTTAACCCTCACACTCACTGTTTAAACCTCACACTCACTGTTTAACATTTGCACTTTCTGCTTAAACTTCACTCTCACTGATTAACCCACACACTCACTGTTTAACCATGACACACTGTTTAACACTCACACTCACTGTTTAATCTTTGTACTCACTGTTTGACCCTCACACTCACTGTTCAACCCTCGCAATCACTGTTTAACCTTTGCATTCACTGTTTAACCCTCACACTCACTGTTTGAACCTCACACTCACTGTTTAACCCTCACACTCACGGATTAGCCCTCACACTCACGGAATGACACTCACACTCACTGTTTAACCATCACACTCACTGACTAACCCTCACACTCTCTGCTTAACCCTCACACTCACTGTTTAACCCTCGCACTCACTGTTTAACATTTGCACTTTCTGTTTAACCTTCACTCTCACTGTTTAACCCTCACACTCACAGTTTAACCCTCACACTCACTGTCTAACCCTAACACTCACTGTCTAACCCTAACACTCACTGTTTAACCCTCACACTCACTGTTTAATCTTTGCATTCACTGTTTAATCCTCACACCACTGTTTAACCTTCACACTCACTGTTTAACCCTCACACTCACTGTTTAACCCTCACACTCACTGTTTAACCTTTGCTAACACTGTTTAACCCTCACACTCACTGTTTAATCTTTGCACTCACTGTTTAACCCTCAAACTCACTGTTTAACCCCCACACTCACTGCTTAAACTTTGCACATATTGTTTAACCCTCAAACTCATTTTTTAACCCTCACACTCACTGTTTAACCCTCAGACTCACTGCTTAAACATCACACTCACTGTTTAACACTCGCACTCACCGTTTAACATTTGCTTTCACTGTTTAACCCTCACACTCATTGTTTCACACTCACACTCACTGTTTAACCCTCACACTCACTGTTTAACCTACACACTCACTGTTTAACCCTCACACTCACTGTTTAACACTCACACTCACTGTTTAATCTTTGTACTCACTGTTTGACCCTCACACTCACTGTTTAACCCTCACACTCACTGTTTAACCCTCACACTCACTGATTAGCCCTCACACTCACTGAATGACACTCACACTCACTGTTTAACCATCACACTCACTGACTAACCCTCACACTCACTGTATAACCCTCACACTCACTGTTTAACCCTCGCACTCACTGTTTAACATTTGCACTTTCTGTTTAACCTTCACTCTCACTGTTTAACCCTCACACTCACTGTTTAACCCTCATACTCACTGTCTAACCCTAACACTCACTGTTTAACCCTCACACTCACTGTTTAAAAGTCACACTCACTGTTTAATCTTTGCATTCACTGTTTAATCCTCACACCACTGTTTAACCTTCACACTCACTGTTTAACCCTCACACTCACTGTTTAACCCTCACACTCACTGTTTAACAGTCACACTCACTGTTTAATCTTTGCATTCACTGTTTAATCCTCACACCACTGTTTAACCTTCACACTCACTGTTTAACCCTCACACTCACTGTTTAACCCTCACACTCACTGTTTAACCATCACACTCACTGACTAACCCTCACACTCACTGCTTAACCCTCACACTCACTGTTTAACCCTCGCACTCACTGTTTAACATTTGCACTTTCTGTTTAACCTTCACTCTCACTGTTTAACCCTCACACTCACAGTTTAACCCTCACACTCACTGTCTAACCCTAACACTCACGGTTTAACCCTCACACTCACTGTTTAACAGTCACACTCACTGTTTAATCTTTGCATTCACTGTTTAATCCTCACACCACTGTTTAACCTTCACACTCACTGTTTAACCCTCACACTCACTGTTTAACCCTCACACTCACTGTTTAACCTTTGCTAACACTGTTTAACCCTCACACTCACTGTTTAATCTTTGCACTCACTGTTTAACCCTCAAACTCACTGTTTAACCCCCACACTCACTGCTTAAACTTTGCACATATTGTTTAACCCTCAAACTCATTTTTTAACCCTCACACTCACTGTTTAACCCTCAGACTCACTGCTTAAACATCACACTCACTGTTTAACACTCGCACTCACCGTTTAACATTTGCTTTCACTGTTTAACCCTCACACTCATTGTTTCACACTCACACTCACTGTTTAACCCTCGCACTCACTGTTTAACCCTCACACTCACTGTTTAACACTCACACTCACTGTTTAATCTTTGTACTCACTGTTTGACCCTCACACTCACTGTTTAACCCTCACACTCACTGTTTAACCCTCACACTCACTGATTAGCCCTCACACTCACTGAATGACACTCACACTCACTGTTTAACCATCACACTCACTGACTAACCCTCACACTCACTGTATAACCCTCACACTCACTGTTTAACCCTCGCACTCACTGTTTAACATTTGCACTTTCTGTTTAACCTTCACTCTCACTGTTTAACCCTCACACTCACTGTTTAACCCTCACACTCACTGTCTAACCCTAACACTCACTGTTTAACCCTCACACTCACTGTTTAAAAGTCACACTCACTGTTTAATCTTTGCATTCACTGTTTAATCCTCACACCACTGTTTAACCTTCACACTCACTGTTTAACCCTCACACTCACTGTTTAACCCTCACACTCACTGTTTAACCTTTGCTATCACTGTTTGACCCTCACACTCACTGTTTGACCCTCACACTCGCTGTTTAACCTTCACACTCACTGTTTAAACTTCACACTCACTGCTTAACCCTCACTCTCACTGTTTAACCCTCAGTCTCATTGTTTAAAATTTGCACTCACTGTTTAACCCTCACACTCACTGTTTAACCCTCACACTCACTGTTTAACCCTCAAACTCATTGTTTAACATTTGCACTCACTGTTTAACCCTCAAAATCATTTTTTAACCCTCACACTCACTGTTTAAACCTCACACTCACTGCTAATACACTCGCACTCACTGTTGAACCCTCAGATTCACTGTTTAACCCGCACACTCACTGTTTAACACTCGCACTCACTGTTTAACCTTTGCTTTCACTGTTTAACACTCACACTCATTGTTTAACCCTCACACTCACTGTTTAATCCTCACACTCACTGTTTAACCTTTGCACTTTCTGTTTAACCCTCACTCTCACTGATTAACACTCACACTCACTGATTAACCCTCGCACTCACTGTTTAACCCTCACACACACTGCTAAACTCTCACACTCACTGTTTAACCCTCACACTCACTGTTTAACCCTCACACTCACTGTTTGACCCTCACAATCACTGTTTAGCTCACACACACTCTGTTTAACCCTCACACTCACTGTTTAACCCTCACACTCACTGTTTAACCCTCACACTCACTGTTTAACTCTCGCACTCACTGTTTAACCCTCACACTCTCTGTTTAACCCTCACACTCACTGTTGAACCCTCACACTCACTGTTTAACCCTCACACTCACTGTTTAACACTCACACTCTCTGTTTAATCTTTGCACTCACTGTTTGACCCTCACACTCACTGTTTAACCCTCACACTCATAGTTTAACCCTCGCACTCACTGTTTAACATTTGCACTCTCTGTTTAACCCTCACACTCACTGGTTAACCCTCACACTCACTGTTTAACCCTCACACTCACTGTTTAACCCTCACACTCAATGTTCAATCTTTGCACTCACTGTTTGACCCTCACACTCTCTGTTTAACCCTCACAATCACTGTTTAACACTCACAGTCACTGTTTAACCTTCACACTCACTGCTTAACCCTCACAATCACTGTTTAACCTTTGCATTCACTGGTTAACACTCACACTCACTGTTTAACCCTCACACTCACTGTTTAACCCTCACACTCACTGTTTAACCTCAGCACTTTCTGTTTAACCCTCACACTCACTGGTTAACCCTCACACTCACTGTTAAACCCTCACACTCACTGTTAAACCCTCACACTCACTGTTAAAACCTCACACTCACTGTTTAACCCTCACACTCACTGTTTAACCCTCGCACTCACTGTTTAACCCACAAACACACTGCTTAACTCTCACACTCACTGTTTGACCCTCACACTCGCTGCTTAAACCTCACAGTCTCTGTTTAACCCTCACACTCACTGTTTAACCCTCACACACACTGCTTAACACACACTGACTGTAATCATCACACTCACTACTTAACCCTCACACTCACTGTTTAACCCTCACACTGACTGCTGAACCCTCACACTCACTGTTTAACCCTCACACTCACTGCTTAATCCTCATACTCACTCTTCAAGTCTCACTCTCACTGTTTAACCCTCGCACTCACTGTTTAACCCTCACACACACTGCTTAACTCTCACACTCACTGTTTGACCCTCACACTCGCTGCTTAAACCTCACAGTCTCTGTTTAACCCTCACACTCACTGTTTAACCCTCACACACACTGCTTAACACACACTGACTGTAATCATCACACTCACTACTTAACCCTCACACTCACTGTTTAACCCTCACACTCACTGCTGAACCCTCACACTCACTGTTTAACCCTCACACTCACTGCTTAATCCTCATACTCACTCTTCAAGTCTCACACTCACTGTTTAACCCTCACACTCACTGTTTAACCATCACACTCACTATTTAAACTTCGCACTCACTGTTTAACATTCACAATCAATGTTTGACCGTCACACTCACAGTTTTACCCTCGCACACACTGTTTAACCCTCACACTCACTGTTTAACCCTCACACTCACTGATTAACCCTCACACTCACTGTTCAACCCTCACACTCACTGTTTAACACTCATACTCAATGTTTAACCGTCACACTCACATTTTTACCCTCGCACACACTGTTTAACCCTCACACTCACTGTTTAACCCTCACACTCACTGTTTAACCCTCACACTCACTGTTTAACCCTCACACTCACTTTTTAACCCTCACAATCACTGTTTAACATTTGCACTTTCTGTTTAACCTTCACTCTCACTGATTAACCCTCACACTCACTGTTTAAAAGTCACACTCACTGTTTAATCTTTGCATTCACTGTTTAATCCTCACACCACTGTTTAACCTTCACACTCACTGTTTAACCCTCACGCTCACTGTTTAACCCTCACACTCACTGTTTAACCTTTGCTATCACTGTTTGACCCTCACACTCACTGTTTGATCCTCACACTCGCTGTTTAACCTTCACACTCACTGTTTAACCTTCACACTCACTGCTTAACCCTCACTCTCACTGTTTAACCCTCAGTCTCATTGTTTAAAATTTGCACTCACTGTTTAACCCTCAGTCTCATTGTTTAAAATTTGCACTCACTGTTTAACCCTCACACTCACTGTTTAACCCTCACACTCACTGTTTAACCCTCAAACTCATTGTTTAACATTTGCACTCACTGTTTAACCCTCAAAATCATTTTTTAACCCTCACACTCACTGTTTAAACCTCACACTCACTGCTAATACACTCGCACTCACTGTTGAACCCTCAGATTCACTGTTTAACCCGCACACTCACTGTTTAACACTCGCACTCACTGTTTAACCTTTGCTTTCACTGTTTAACCCTCACACTCATTGTTTAATCCTCACACTCACTGTTTAACCTTTGCACTTTCTGTTTAACCCTCACACTCACTGTTTAACCCTCACACACACTGCTTAACTCTCACACTAACTGTTTAACCCTCACACTCACTGTTTAACCCTCACACTCACTGTTTAGCTCTCACACACTCTGTTTAACCCTCACACTCACTGTTTAACCCTCACACTCACTGTTTAACCCTCACACTCACTGTTTAACCCTCGCACTCACTGTTTAACCCTCACACTCTCTGTTTAACCCTCACACTCACTGTTGAACCCTCACACTCACTGTTTAACCCTCACACTCACTGTTTAACACACACACTCTCTGTTTAATCTTTGTACTCACTGTTTGACCCTCACACTCTCTGTTTAAACCTCACACTCATAGTTTAACCCTCGCACTCACTGTTTAACATTTGCACTCTCTGTTTAACCCTCACACTCACTGGTTAACCCTCACACTCACTGTTTAACCCTCACACTCACTGTTTAACCCTCACACTCAATGTTCAATCTTTGCACTCACTGTTTGACCCGCACAGTCACTGTTTAACCCCCAAACTCATTGTTAAACCTTTGCACTCACTGTTTAAACCTCACACTCACTGTTTAATCTTTGCACTCACTGTTTAACCCTCAAACTCACTGTTTAACGCCCACACTCACTGTTTAACCCTCACACTCATTGTTTCACACTCACACTCACTGTTTAACCCTCACACTCACTGCTTAACCTACACACTCACTGTTTAACCCTCACACTCACTGGTTAACACTCACACTCACTGTTTGACCCTCACTCTCACTGTTTAACCCTCACACTCACTGTTTAACCTTTGCATTCACTGTTTAACACTCACACTCACTGTTTAACCCTCACACTCACTGTTTAACCCTCACACTCACTGTTTAACCTCAGCACTTTCTGTTTAACCCTCACTCTCACTGATTAACCCTCACACTCACTTTTAAACCCTCACACTCACTGTTAAACCCTCACACTCACTGTTAAAACCTCACACTCACTGTTTATCCCTCACACTCACTGTTTAACCCTCGCACTCACTGTTTAACCCTCACACACACTGCTTAACACACACTGACTGTAATCATCACACTCACTACTTAACCCTCACACTCACTGTTTAACCCTCACACTCACTGCTTAATACTCATACTCACTCTTCAAGCCTCACACTCACTGTTTAACCCTCACACTCACTGTTTAACCATCACACTCACTATTTAAACTTCGCACTCACTGTTTAACATTCACACTCAATGTTTGACCGTCACACTCACAGTTTTACCCTCGCACACACTGTTTAACCCTCACACTCACTGTTTAACCCTCACACTCACTGATTAACCCTCACACTCACTGTTCAACCCTCACACTCACTGTTTAACCCTCAAAATCAATGTTTAACTGTCACACTCACATTTTTACCCTCGCACACACTGTTTAACACTCACACTCACTGTTTAACCCTCACACTCACTGATTAACCCTCACACTCACTGTTTAACCCTCACACTCACTGGTAAACCCTCACACTCACTTTTTAACCCTCACAATCACTGTTTAACATTTGCACTTTCTGTTTAACCTTCACTCTCACTGATTAACCCTCACACTCACTGTATAACCTACACACTCACTGTTTAACCCTCACACTCACTGTTTAACACTCACACTCACTGTTTAACCCTCACACTCACTGTTTAACCCTCGCACTCACTGCTTAACCTTTGCATTCACTGTTTAACCCTCACACTCACTGTTAAACCCTCACACTCACTTTTTAACCCTCACAATCACTGTTTAACATTTGCACTTTCTGTTTAACCTTCTCTCTCACTGATTAACCCTCACACTCACTGTATAACCTACACACTCACTTTTTAACCCTCACACTCACTGTTTAACACTCACACTCACTGTTTAACCCTCACACTCACTGTTTAACCCTCGCACTCACTGTTTAACCTTTGCATTCACTGTTTAACCCTCACACTCACCTTTTAAAACTCACTCACTGTTTAACCCTCACACTCACTGTTTAACCCTCGCACTCACTGTTTATCCCTCAAACTCATTGTTTAAACTTTGCACTCACTGTTTAACCCCCACACTCACTGCTTAAACTTTGCACTCATTGTTTAACCCTCAAATTCATTTTTTAACCCTCACACTCACTGTTTAACCCTCACACTCACTGCTTAACACTCACACTCACTGTTTAACCCTCAGACTCACTGCTTAACCCTCACACTCACTGTTAAACCTTTGCACTTTCTGTTTAACCTTCACTCTCACTGATTCACCCTCACACACACTGTTTACCCCTCACACTCACTGCTTAAGCCTCACACTCACTGTTTAACCTTTGCAATCACTGTTTGACCCTCACACTCGCTGTTTAACCTTCACACTCACTGTTTAACCTTCACACTCACTGCTTAACCCTCACTCTCACTGTTTAACCCTCAGTCTCATTGTTTAACATTTGCATGCACTGTTTAACCCTCACACTCACTTCTAACCTTTGCACTCACTGTTTAACCCTCAAAATCATTTTTTAACACTCACACTCACTGTTTAACCCTCAGATTCACTGTATAACCCTCACACTCACTGTTTAACACTCGCACTCACTGTTTAACCTTCGCTTTCACTGTTTAACCCTCACACTCACTCTTTAACCCTCACACTCACTGTTTAACCCTCACACTCACTGTTTAACCCTCAGATTCACTGTTTAACCCTCACACTCACTGTTTAACACTCGCACTCACTGTTTAACCTTTGCTTTCACTGTTTAACCTTTGCACTTTCTGTTTAACCCTCACTCTCACTGTTTAACCCTCACACTCACTGTTTAACCTTCACACTCACTGTTTAACCCTCACACTCACTGTTTAACATTTGCACTCACTATTTAACCCTCACACTCACTGTTTAATCTTTGCACTCACTGTTTGACCCTCACAATCACTGTTTAACCCTCACACTCACTGTTTAATCTTTGCACTCACTGCTTAACCCTCACACTCACAGTTTAACACTCACACTCACTGTTTAACCTGCACACTCACTGCTTAACCCTCACACTCACTGTTTAACCTTTGCATTCACTGTTTAACCCTCACACTCACTGATTAACCCTCACACTCACTGTTTAACACCCACACTCACTGTTTAACCCTCACAAACACTGTTTAACCCTCAAACTCATTGTTTATCCTTTGCACTCACTGCTTAACCCTCACACTCACTGTTTAACCCTCACACTCACTGTTTAAACTTTGCACTCAGTGTTTAACCCTCACACTGACTGATTAACACTCACACTCACTGTTTAACCCTCGCACTCACTGTTTAACCCTCGCACTCACTGTTTATCCCTCAAACTCATTGTTTAAACTTTGCACTCACTGTTTAACCCCCACACTCACTGCTTAAACTTTGCACTCATTGTTTAACCCTCAAATTCATTTTTTAACCCTCACACTCACTGTTTAACCCTCACACTCACTGCTTAACACTCACACTCACTGTTTAACCCTCAGACTCACTGCTTAACCCTCACACTCACTGTTAAACCTTTGCACTTTCTGTTTAACCTTCACTCTCACTGATTCACCCTCACACACACTGTTTACCCCTCACACTCACTGCTTAACCCTCACACTCACTGTTTAACCTTTGCAATCACTGTTTGACCCTCACACTCGCTGTTTAAACTTCACACTCACTGTTTAACCTTCACACTCACTGCTTAACCCTCACTCTCACTGTTTAACCCTCAGTCTCATTGTTTAACATTTGCATGCACTGTTTAACCCTCACACTCACTTCTAACCTTTGCACTCACTGTTTAACCCTCAAAATCATTTTTTAACACTCACACTCACTGTTTAACCCTCAGATTCACTGTTTAACCCTCACACTCACTGTTTAACACTCGCACTCACTGTTTAACCTTCGCTTTCACTGTTTAACCCTCACACTCACTGTTTAACCCTCACACTCACTGTTTAACCCTCACACTCACTGTTTAACCCTCAGATTCACTGTTTAACCCTCACACTCGCTGTTTAACACTCACACTCACTGTTTAACCTTTGCTTTCACTGTTTAACCTTTGCACTTTCTGTTTAACCCTCAGATTCACTGTTTAACCCTCACACTCACTGTTTAACACTCGCACTCACTGTTTAACCTTTGCTTTCACTGTTTAACCTTTGCACTTTCTGTTTAACCCTCACTCTCACTGTTTAATCCTCACACTCACTGTTTAACCCTCACACTCACTGTTTAACCCTCACACTCACTGTTTAACCCTCGCACTCACTGTTTAACCCTCACACTCTCTGTTTAACCCTCACACTCACTGTTGAACCCTCACACTCACTGTTTAACCCTCACACTCACTGTTTAACACACACACTCTCTGTTTAATCTTTGTACTCACTGTTTGACCCTCACACTCTCTGTTTAAACCTCACACTCATAGTTTAACCCTCGCACTCACTGTTTAACATTTGCACTCTCTGTTTAACCCTCACACTCACTGGTTAACCCTCACACTCACTGTTTAACCCTCACACTCACTGTTTAACCCTCACACTCAATGTTCAATCTTTGCACTCACTGTTTGACCCGCACAGTCACTGTTTAACCCCCAAACTCATTGTTAAACCTTTGCACTCACTGTTTAAACCTCACACTCACTGTTTAATCTTTGCACTCACTGTTTAACCCTCAAACTCACTGTTTAACGCCCACACTCACTGTTTAACCCTCACACTCATTGTTTCACACTCACACTCACTGTTTAACCCTCACACTCACTGCTTAACCTACACACTCACTGTTTAACCCTCACACTCACTGGTTAACACTCACACTCACTGTTTGACCCTCACTCTCACTGTTTAACCCTCACACTCACTGTTTAACCTTTGCATTCACTGTTTAACACTCACACTCACTGTTTAACCCTCACACTCACTGTTTAACCCTCACACTCACTGTTTAACCTCAGCACTTTCTGTTTAACCCTCACTCTCACTGATTAACCCTCACACTCACTTTTAAACCCTCACACTCACTGTTAAACCCTCACACTCACTGTTAAAACCTCACACTCACTGTTTATCCCTCACACTCACTGTTTAACCCTCGCACTCACTGTTTAACCCTCACACACACTGCTTAACACACACTGACTGTAATCATCACACTCACTACTTAACCCTCACACTCACTGTTTAACCCTCACACTCACTGCTTAATACTCATACTCACTCTTCAAGCCTCACACTCACTGTTTAACCCTCACACTCACTGTTTAACCATCACACTCACTATTTAAACTTCGCACTCACTGTTTAACATTCACACTCAATGTTTGACCGTCACACTCACAGTTTTACCCTCGCACACACTGTTTAACCCTCACACTCACTGTTTAACCCTCACACTCACTGATTAACCCTCACACTCACTGTTCAACCCTCACACTCACTGTTTAACCCTCAAAATCAATGTTTAACTGTCACACTCACATTTTTACCCTCGCACACACTGTTTAACACTCACACTCACTGTTTAACCCTCACACTCACTGATTAACCCTCACACTCACTGTTTAACCCTCACACTCACTGGTAAACCCTCACACTCACTTTTTAACCCTCACAATCACTGTTTAACATTTGCACTTTCTGTTTAACCTTCACTCTCACTGATTAACCCTCACACTCACTGTATAACCTACACACTCACTGTTTAACCCTCACACTCACTGTTTAACACTCACACTCACTGTTTAACCCTCACACTCACTGTTTAACCCTCGCACTCACTGCTTAACCTTTGCATTCACTGTTTAACCCTCACACTCACTGTTAAACCCTCACACTCACTTTTTAACCCTCACAATCACTGTTTAACATTTGCACTTTCTGTTTAACCTTCTCTCTCACTGATTAACCCTCACACTCACTGTATAACCTACACACTCACTTTTTAACCCTCACACTCACTGTTTAACACTCACACTCACTGTTTAACCCTCACACTCACTGTTTAACCCTCGCACTCACTGTTTAACCTTTGCATTCACTGTTTAACCCTCACACTCACCTTTTAAAACTCACTCACTGTTTAACCCTCACACTCACTGTTTAACCCTCGCACTCACTGTTTATCCCTCAAACTCATTGTTTAAACTTTGCACTCACTGTTTAACCCCCACACTCACTGCTTAAACTTTGCACTCATTGTTTAACCCTCAAATTCATTTTTTAACCCTCACACTCACTGTTTAACCCTCACACTCACTGCTTAACACTCACACTCACTGTTTAACCCTCAGACTCACTGCTTAACCCTCACACTCACTGTTAAACCTTTGCACTTTCTGTTTAACCTTCACTCTCACTGATTCACCCTCACACACACTGTTTACCCCTCACACTCACTGCTTAACCCTCACACTCACTGTTTAACCTTTGCAATCACTGTTTGACCCTCACACTCGCTGTTTAACCTTCACACTCACTGTTTAACCTTCACACTCACTGCTTAACCCTCACTCTCACTGTTTAACCCTCAGTCTCATTGTTTAACATTTGCATGCACTGTTTAACCCTCACACTCACTTCTAACCTTTGCACTCACTGTTTAACCCTCAAAATCATTTTTTAACACTCACACTCACTGTTTAACCCTCAGATTCACTGTATAACCCTCACACTCACTGTTTAACACTCGCACTCACTGTTTAACCTTCGCTTTCACTGTTTAACCCTCACACTCACTCTTTAACCCTCACACTCACTGTTTAACCCTCACACTCACTGTTTAACCCTCAGATTCACTGTTTAACCCTCACACTCACTGTTTAACACTCGCACTCACTGTTTAACCTTTGCTTTCACTGTTTAACCTTTGCACTTTCTGTTTAACCCTCACTCTCACTGTTTAACCCTCACACTCACTGTTTAACCTTCACACTCACTGTTTAACCCTCACACTCACTGTTTAACATTTGCACTCACTATTTAACCCTCACACTCACTGTTTAATCTTTGCACTCACTGTTTGACCCTCACAATCACTGTTTAACCCTCACACTCACTGTTTAATCTTTGCACTCACTGCTTAACCCTCACACTCACAGTTTAACACTCACACTCACTGTTTAACCTGCACACTCACTGCTTAACCCTCACACTCACTGTTTAACCTTTGCATTCACTGTTTAACCCTCACACTCACTGATTAACCCTCACACTCACTGTTTAACACCCACACTCACTGTTTAACCCTCACAAACACTGTTTAACCCTCAAACTCATTGTTTATCCTTTGCACTCACTGCTTAACCCTCACACTCACTGTTTAACCCTCACACTCACTGTTTAAACTTTGCACTCAGTGTTTAACCCTCACACTGACTGATTAACACTCACACTCACTGTTTAACCCTCGCACTCACTGTTTAACCCTCGCACTCACTGTTTATCCCTCAAACTCATTGTTTAAACTTTGCACTCACTGTTTAACCCCCACACTCACTGCTTAAACTTTGCACTCATTGTTTAACCCTCAAATTCATTTTTTAACCCTCACACTCACTGTTTAACCCTCACACTCACTGCTTAACACTCACACTCACTGTTTAACCCTCAGACTCACTGCTTAACCCTCACACTCACTGTTAAACCTTTGCACTTTCTGTTTAACCTTCACTCTCACTGATTCACCCTCACACACACTGTTTACCCCTCACACTCACTGCTTAACCCTCACACTCACTGTTTAACCTTTGCAATCACTGTTTGACCCTCACACTCGCTGTTTAAACTTCACACTCACTGTTTAACCTTCACACTCACTGCTTAACCCTCACTCTCACTGTTTAACCCTCAGTCTCATTGTTTAACATTTGCATGCACTGTTTAACCCTCACACTCACTTCTAACCTTTGCACTCACTGTTTAACCCTCAAAATCATTTTTTAACACTCACACTCACTGTTTAACCCTCAGATTCACTGTTTAACCCTCACACTCACTGTTTAACACTCGCACTCACTGTTTAACCTTCGCTTTCACTGTTTAACCCTCACACTCACTGTTTAACCCTCACACTCACTGTTTAACCCTCACACTCACTGTTTAACCCTCAGATTCACTGTTTAACCCTCACACTCGCTGTTTAACACTCACACTCACTGTTTAACCTTTGCTTTCACTGTTTAACCTTTGCACTTTCTGTTTAACCCTCAGATTCACTGTTTAACCCTCACACTCACTGTTTAACACTCGCACTCACTGTTTAACCTTTGCTTTCACTGTTTAACCTTTGCACTTTCTGTTTAACCCTCACTCTCACTGTTTAACCCTCACACTCACTGTTTAACCTTCACACTCACTGTTTAACCCTCACACTCACTGTTTAACATTTGCACTCACTATTTAACCCTCACACTCACTGTTTAATCTTTGCACTCACTGTTTGACCCTCACAATCACTGTTTAACCCTCACACTCACTGTTTAATCTTTGCACTCACTGCTTAACCCTCACACTCACAGTTTAACACTCACACTCACTGTTTAACCTGCACACTCACTGCTTAACCCTCACACTCACTGTTTAACCTTTGCATTCACTGTTTAACCCTCACACTCACTGATTAACCCTCACACTCACTGTTTAACACCCACACTCACTGTTTAACCCTCACAAACACTGTTTAACCCTCAAACTCATTGTTTATCCTTTGCACTCACTGCTTAACCCTCACACTCACTGTTTAACCCTCACACTCACTGTTTAAACTTTGCACTCAGTGTTTAACCCTCACACTGACTGATTAACACTCACACTCACTGTTTAACCCTCGCACTCACTGTTTAACCCTCGCACTCACTGTTTATCCCTCAAACTCATTGTTTAAACTTTGCACTCACTGTTTAACCCCCACACTCACTGCTTAAACTTTGCACTCATTGTTTAACCCTCAAATTCATTTTTTAACCCTCACACTCACTGTTTAACCCTCACACTCACTGCTTAACACTCACACTCACTGTTTAACCCTCAGACTCACTGCTTAACCCTCACACTCACTGTTAAACCTTTGCACTTTCTGTTTAACCTTCACTCTCACTGATTCACCCTCACACACACTGTTTACCCCTCACACTCACTGCTTAACCCTCACACTCACTGTTTAACCTTTGCAATCACTGTTTGACCCTCACACTCGCTGTTTAAACTTCACACTCACTGTTTAACCTTCACACTCACTGCTTAACCCTCACTCTCACTGTTTAACCCTCAGTCTCATTGTTTAACATTTGCATGCACTGTTTAACCCTCACACTCACTTCTAACCTTTGCACTCACTGTTTAACCCTCAAAATCATTTTTTAACACTCACACTCACTGTTTAACCCTCAGATTCACTGTTTAACCCTCACACTCACTGTTTAACACTCGCACTCACTGTTTAACCTTCGCTTTCACTGTTTAACCCTCACACTCACTGTTTAACCCTCACACTCACTGTTTAACCCTCACACTCACTGTTTAACCCTCAGATTCACTGTTTAACCCTCACACTCGCTGTTTAACACTCGCACTCACTGTTTAACCTTTGCTTTCACTGTTTAACCTTTGCACTTTCTGTTTAACCCTCAGATTCACTGTTTAACACTCGCACTCACTGTTTAACCTTTGCTTTCACTGTTTAACCTTTGCACTTTCTGTTTAACCCTCACTCTCACTGTTTAACCCTCACACTCACTGTTTAACCTTCACACTCACTGTTTAACCCTCACACTCACTGTTTAACATTTGCACTCACTATTTAACCCTCACACTCACTGTTTAATCTTTGCACTCACTGTTTGACCCTCACAATCACTGTTTAACCCTCACACTCACTGTTTAATCTTTGCACTCACTGCTTAACCCTCACACTCACAGTTTAACACTCACACTCACTGTTTAACCTGCACACTCACTGCTTAACCCTCACACTCACTGTTTAACCTTTGCATTCACTGTTTAACCCTCACACTCACTGATTAACCCTCACACTCACTGTTTAACACCCACACTCACTGTTTAACCCTCACAAACACTGTTTAACCCTCAAACTCATTGTTTATCCTTTGCACTCACTGCTTAACCCTCACACTCACTGTTTAACCCTCACACTCACTGTTTAAACTTTGCACTCAGTGTTTAACCCTCACACTGACTGATTAACACTCACACTCACTGTTTAAACCTCGCACTCACTGTTTAACCCTCGCACTCACTGTTTATCCCTCAAACTCATTGTTTAAACTTTGCACTCACTGTTTAACCCCCACACTCACTGCTTAAACTTTGCACTCATTGTTTAACCCTCAAATTCATTTTTTAACCCTCACACTCACTGTTTAACCCTCACACTCACTGCTTAACACTCACACTCACTGTTTAACCCTCAGACTCACTGCTTAACCCTCACACTCACTGTTAAACCTTTGCACTTTCTGTTTAACCTTCACTCTCACTGATTCACCCTCACACACACTGTTTACCCCTCACACTCACTGCTTAACCCTCACACTCACTGTTTAACCTTTGCAATCACTGTTTGACCCTCACACTCGCTGTTTAAACTTCACACTCACTGTTTAACCTTCACACTCACTGCTTAACCCTCACTCTCACTGTTTAACCCTCAGTCTCATTGTTTAACATTTGCATGCACTGTTTAACCCTCACACTCACTTCTAACCTTTGCACTCACTGTTTAACCCTCAAAATCATTTTTTAACACTCACACTCACTGTTTAACCCTCAGATTCACTGTATAACCCTCACACTCACTGTTTAACACTCGCACTCACTGTTTAACCTTCGCTTTCACTGTTTAACCCTCACACTCACTGTTTAACCCTCACACTCACTGTTTAACCCTCACACTCACTGTTTAACCCTCAGATTCACTGTTTAACCCTCACACTCACTGTTTAACACTCGCACTCACTGTTTAACCTTTGCTTTCACTGTTTAACCTTTGCACTTTCTGTTTAACCCTCACTCTCACTGTTTAACCCTCACACTCACTGTTTAACCTTCACACTCACTGTTTAACCCTCACACTCACTGTTTAACATTTGCACTCACTATTTAACCCTCACACTCACTGTTTAATCTTTGCACTCACTGTTTGACCCTCACAATCACTGTTTAACACTCACACTCACTGTTTAACCTGCACACTCACTGCTTAACCCTCACACTCACTGTTTAACCTTTGCATTCACTGTTTAACCCTCACACTCACTGATTAACCCTCACACTCACTGTTTAACACCCACACTCACTGTTTAACCCTCACAAACACTGTTTAACCCTCAAACTCATTGTTTATCCTTTGCACTCACTGCTTAACCCTCACACTCACTGTTTAACCCTCACACTCACTGTTTAAACTTTGCACTCAGTGTTTAACCCTCACACTGACTGATTAACACTCACACTCACTGTTTAACCCTCGCACTCACTGTTTAACCCTCGCACTCACTGTTTATCCCTCAAACTCATTGTTTAAACTTTGCACTCACTGTTTAACCCCCACACTCACTGCTTAAACTTTGCACTCATTGTTTAACCCTCAAATTCATTTTTTAACCCTCACACTCACTGTTTAACCCTCACACTCACTGCTTAACACTCACACTCACTGTTTAACCCTCAGACTCACTGCTTAACCCTCACACTCACTGTTAAACCTTTGCACTTTCTGTTTAACCTTCACTCTCACTGATTCACCCTCACACACACTGTTTACCCCTCACACTCACTGCTTAACCCTCACACTCACTGTTTAACCTTTGCAATCACTGTTTGACCCTCACACTCGCTGTTTAAACTTCACACTCACTGTTTAACCTTCACACTCACTGCTTAACCCTCACTCTCACTGTTTAACCCTCAGTCTCATTGTTTAACATTTGCATGCACTGTTTAACCCTCACACTCACTTCTAACCTTTGCACTCACTGTTTAACCCTCAAAATCATTTTTTAACACTCACACTCACTGTTTAACCCTCAGATTCACTGTTTAACCCTCACACTCACTGTTTAACACTCGCACTCACTGTTTAACCTTCGCTTTCACTGTTTAACCCTCACACTCACTGTTTAACCCTCACACTCACTGTTTAACCCTCACACTCACTGTTTAACCCTCAGATTCACTGTTTAACCCTCACACTCGCTGTTTAACACTCACACTCACTGTTTAACCTTTGCTTTCACTGTTTAACCTTTGCACTTTCTGTTTAACCCTCAGATTCACTGTTTAACCCTCACACTCACTGTTTAACACTCGCACTCACTGTTTAACCTTTGCTTTCACTGTTTAACCTTTGCACTTTCTGTTTAACCCTCACTCTCACTGTTTAACCCTCACACTCACTGTTTAACCTTCACACTCACTGTTTAACCCTCACACTCACTGTTTAACATTTGCACTCACTATTTAACCCTCACACTCACTGTTTAATCTTTGCACTCACTGTTTGACCCTCACAATCACTGTTTAACCCTCACACTCACTGTTTAATCTTTGCACTCACTGCTTAACCCTCACACTCACAGTTTAACACTCACACTCACTGTTTAACCTGCACACTCACTGCTTAACCCTCACACTCACTGTTTAACCTTTGCATTCACTGTTTAACCCTCACACTCACTGATTAACCCTCACACTCACTGTTTAACACCCACACTCACTGTTTAACCCTCACAAACACTGTTTAACCCTCAAACTCATTGTTTATCCTTTGCACTCACTGCTTAACCCTCACACTCACTGTTTAACCCTCACACTCACTGTTTAAACTTTGCACTCAGTGTTTAACCCTCACACTGACTGATTAACACTCACACTCACTGTTTAACCCTCGCACTCACTGTTTAACCCTCGCACTCACTGTTTATCCCTCAAACTCATTGTTTAAACTTTGCACTCACTGTTTAACCCCCACACTCACTGCTTAAACTTTGCACTCATTGTTTAACCCTCAAATTCATTTTTTAACCCTCACACTCACTGTTTAACCCTCACACTCACTGCTTAACACTCACACTCACTGTTTAACCCTCAGACTCACTGCTTAACCCTCACACTCACTGTTAAACCTTTGCACTTTCTGTTTAACCTTCACTCTCACTGATTCACCCTCACACACACTGTTTACCCCTCACACTCACTGCTTAACCCTCACACTCACTGTTTAACCTTTGCAATCACTGTTTGACCCTCACACTCGCTGTTTAAACTTCACACTCACTGTTTAACCTTCACACTCACTGCTTAACCCTCACTCTCACTGTTTAACCCTCAGTCTCATTGTTTAACATTTGCATGCACTGTTTAACCCTCACACTCACTTCTAACCTTTGCACTCACTGTTTAACCCTCAAAATCATTTTTTAACACTCACACTCACTGTTTAACCCTCAGATTCACTGTTTAAACCTCACACTCACTGTTTAACACTCGCACTCACTGTTTAACCTTCGCTTTCACTGTTTAACCCTCACACTCACTGTTTAACCCTCACACTCACTGTTTAACCCTCACACTCACTGTTTAACCCTCAGATTCACTGTTTAACCCTCACACTCGCTGTTTAACACTCGCACTCACTGTTTAACCTTTGCTTTCACTGTTTAACCTTTGCACTTTCTGTTTAACCCTCACTCTCACTGTTTAACCCTCACACTCACTGTTTAACCTTCACACTCACTGTTTAACCCTCACACTCACTGTTTAACATTTGCACTCACTATTTAACCCTCACACTCACTGTTTAATCTTTGCACTCACTGTTTGACCCTCACAATCACTGTTTAACCCTCACACTCACTGTTTAATCTTTGCACTGACTGCTTAACCCTCACACTCACAGTTTAACACTCACACTCACTGTTTAACCTGCACACTCACTGCTTAACCCTCACACTCACTGTTTAACATTTGCATTCACTGTTTAACCCTCACACTCACTGATTAACCCTCACACTCACTGTTTAACACCCACACTCACTGTTTAACCCTCACAAACACTGTTTAACCCTCAAACTCATTGTTTATCCTTTGCACTCACTGCTTAACCCTCACACTCACTGTTTAAACCTCACACTCACTGTTTAAACTTTGCACTCAGTGTTTAACCCTCACACTGACTGATTAACACTCACACTCACTGTTTAACCCTCGCACTCACTGTTTAACCCTCGCACTCACTGTTTATCCCTCAAACTCATTGTTTAAACTTTGCACTCACTGTTTAACCCCCACACTCACTGCTTAAACTTTGCACTCATTGTTTAACCCTCAAATTCATTTTTTAACCCTCACACTCACTGTTTAACCCTCACACTCACTGCTTAACACTCACACTCACTGTTTAACCCTCAGACTCACTGCTTAACCCTCACACTCACTGTTAAACCTTTGCACTTTCTGTTTAACCTTCACTCTCACTGATTCACCCTCACACACACTGTTTACCCCTCACACTCACTGCTTAACCCTCACACTCACTGTTTAACCTTTGCAATCACTGTTTGACCCTCACACTCGCTGTTTAAACTTCACACTCACTGTTTAACCTTCACACTCACTGCTTAACCCTCACTCTCACTGGTTAACCCTCAGTCTCATTGTTTAACATTTGCATGCACTGTTTAACCCTCACACTCACTTCTAACCTTTGCACTCACTGTTTAACCCTCAAAATCATTTTTTAACACTCACACTCACTGTTTAACCCTCAGATTCACTGTTTAACCCTCACACTCACTGTTTAACACTCGCACTCACTGTTTAACCTTCGCTTTCACTGTTTAACCCTCACACTCACTGTTTAACCCTCAAACTCACTGTTTAACCCTCACACTCACTGTTTAACCCTCAGATTCACTGTTTAACCCTCACACTCGCTGTTTAACACTCGCACTCACTGTTTAACCTTTGCTTTCACTGTTTAACCTTTGCACTTTCTGTTTAACCCTCAGATTCACTGTTTAACGCTCACACTCACTGTTTAACACTCGCACTCACTGTTTAACCTTTGCTTTCACTGTTTAACCTTTGCACTTTCTGTTTAACCCTCACTCTCACTGTTTAACCCTCACACTCACTGTTTAACCTTCACACTCACTGTTTAACCCTCACACTCACTGTTTAACATTTGCACTCACTATTTAACCCTCACACTCACTGTTTAATCTTTGCACTCACTGTTTGACCCTCACAATCACTGTTTAACCCTCACACTCACTGTTTAATCTTTGCACTGACTGCTTAACCCTCACACTCACAGTTTAACACTCACACTCACTGTTTAACCTGCACACTCACTGCTTAACCCTCACACTCACTGTTTAACCTTTGCATTCACTGTTTAACCCTCACACTCACTGATTAACCCTCACACTCACTGTTTAACACCCACACTCACTGTTTAACCCTCACAAACACTGTTTAACCCTCAAACTCATTGTTTATCCTTTGCACTCACTGCTTAACCCTCACACTCACTGTTTAACCCTCACACTCACTGTTTAAACTTTGCACTCAGTGTTTAACCCTCACACTGACTGATTAACACTCACACTCACTGTTTAACCCTCGCACTCACTGTTTAACCCTCGCACTCACTGTTTATCCCTCAAACTCATTGTTTAAACTTTGCACTCACTGTTTAACCCCCACACTCACTGCTTAAACTTTGCACTCATTGTTTAACCCTCAAATTCATTTTTTAACCCTCACACTCACTGTTTAACCCTCACACTCACTGCTTAACACTCACACTCACTGTTTAACCCTCAGACTCACTGCTTAACCCTCACACTCACTGTTAAACCTTTGCACTTTCTGTTTAACCTTCACTCTCACTGATTCACCCTCACACACACTGTTTACCCCTCACACTCACTGCTTAACCCTCACACTCACTGTTTAACCTTTGCAATCACTGTTTGACCCTCACACTCGCTGTTTAAACTTCACACTCACTGTTTAACCTTCACACTCACTGCTTAACCCTCACTCTCACTGTTTAACCCTCAGTCTCATTGTTTAACATTTGCATGCACTGTTTAACCCTCACACTCACTTCTAACCTTTGCACTCACTGTTTAACCCTCAAAATCATTTTTTAACACTCACACTCACTGTTTAACCCTCAGATTCACTGTTTAACCCTCACACTCACTGTTTAACACTCGCACTCACTGTTTAACCTTCGCTTTCACTGTTTAACCCTCACACTCACTGTTTAACCCTCACACTCACTGTTTAACCCTCACACTCACTGTTTAACCCTCAGATTCACTGTTTAACCCTCACACTCGCTGTTTAACACTCGCACTCACTGTTTAACCTTTGCTTTCACTGTTTAACCTTTGCACTTTCTGTTTAACCCTCACTCTCACTGTTTAACCCTCACACTCACTGTTTAACCTTCACACTCACTGTTTAACCCTCACACTCACTGTTTAACATTTGCACTCACTATTTAACCCTCACACTCACTGTTTAATCTTTGCACTCACTGTTTGACCCTCACAATCACTGTTTAACCCTCACACTCACTGTTTAATCTTTGCACTGACTGCTTAACCCTCACACTCACAGTTTAACACTCACACTCACTGTTTAACCTGCACACTCACTGCTTAACCCTCACACTCACTGTTTAACCTTTGCATTCACTGTTTAACCCTCACACTCACTGATTAACCCTCACACTCACTGTTTAACACCCACACTCACTGTTTAACCCTCACAAACACTGTTTAACCCTCAAACTCATTGTTTATCCTTTGCACTCACTGCTTAACCCTCACACTCACTGTTTAACCCTCACACTCACTGTTTAAACTTTGCACTCAGTGTTTAACCCTCACACTGACTGATTAACACTCACACTCACTGTTTAACCCTCGCACTCACTGTTTAACATTTGCACTTTCTGTTTAACCTTCACTCTCACTGATTAACCCTCACACTCACTGATTAACCCTCACACTCACTGTTTAACCCTCACACTCACTGTTCAACCCTCACACTCACTGATTAACACTCACACTCACTGTTTAACCCTCACACTCACTGTTTAACCCTCACACTCACTGTTTAACCCTCGCACTCACTGTTTAACATTTGCACTTTCTGTTTAACCTTCACTCTCACAGATTAACCCTCACACTCACTGTTTAACCCTCACACTCACTGTGTAACACTCACACTCACTGTTGAACCCTCACACTCACTGTTGAACCCTCACACTCACTGTTTAACCCTCACACTCACTGTTTAACCCTCACACACTTTTTAACCCTCGCACTCACTGTTTAACCTTTGCATTCACTGTTTAATCCTCACACTCACTGTTTAACCCTCGCACTCACTGTTTAACCTTTGCATTCACTATTTCACCCGCACACTCACTGTTTAACCCTCACACTCACTGTTTAAACTTTGCACTTTCTGTTTAACCTTCACTCTCACTGATTAACCCTCACACTAACTGTTTAACCCTCACACTCACTGTTTAACCTTCACACTCACTGTTTAACCTTCACACTCACTGTTTAACCTTCACACTTACTGTTTAACCTTCACACTTACTGTTTAACCCTCACACTCACTGTTTAACCTTCACACTTACTGTTTAACCTTCACACTTACTGTTTAATCCTCACACTCACTGTTTAACCCTCAGTCTCATTGTTTAACATTTGCACTCACTGTTTAACCCTCAAACTCATTGTTTAACCTTTGCACTCACTGTTTAACCCTCAAAATCATTTTTTAACACTCACACTCACTATTTAAACATCACACTCACTGTTTAACCCTCACACTCACTGTTTCACCCTCACACTCACTGTTTAACCCTCACACTCACTGTTTAACCTTTGCCCTTTCTGTTTAACCCTCACTCTCACTGATTAACCCTCACACTCATTGTTTAACCCTCACACTCACTGTTTAACCCTCACATTCACTGTTTAACCTTCACACTCACTGTTTAACCCTCACACTCACTATTTAACATTTGCACTCACTGGTTAACCCTCACAGTCACTGTTTGACCCTCACAATCACTGTTTAAACATTGCACTCACAGTTTAACACTCACACTCACTGTTTAACCTTCACACTCACTGCTTAACCCTCACACTCACTGTTTAACCCTCAAACTCATTGTTTACCCTTTACAATCACTGCTTAACCCTCACACTCACTGTTTAAACTTTGCACTCACTGTTTAACCCTCACACTCACTGATTAACACTCACACTCACTGTTTAACCCTCACACTCACTGTTTAACCCTCACACTCACTGTTTAACTCTCACACTCACTGTTTAACTCTCACACTCACTGTTTAACCCTCACACTCACTGTTTAACACTCACACTCACTGTTTAACCCTCACACTCACTGTTTAACCCTCGCACTCACTGTTTAACCTTTGCATTCACTGTTTAACCCTCACACTCACTGTTTAAAACTCACTCACTGTTTAACCCTCACACTCACTGTTTAACCCTCGCACTCACTGTTTATCCCTCAAACTCATTGTTTAAACTTTGCACTCACTGTTTAACCCCCACACTCACTGCTTAAACTTTGCACTCATTGTTTAACCCTCAAATTCATTTTTTAACCCTCACACTCACTGTTTAACCCTCACACTCACTGCTTAACACTCACACTCACTGTTTAACCCTCAGACTCACTGCTTAACCCTCACACTCACTGTTAAACCTTTGCACTTTCTGTTTAACCTTCACTCTCACTGATTCACCCTCACACACACTGCTTACCCCTCACACTCACTGCTTAACCCTCACACTCACTGTTTAAACTTTGCAATCACTGTTTGACCCTCACACTCGCTGTTTAACCTTCACACTCACTGTTTAACCTTCACACTCACTGCTTAACCCTCACTCTCACTGTTTAACCCTCAGACTCATTGTTTAACATTTGCATGCACTGTTTAACCCTCACACTCACTTCTAACCTTTGCACTCACTGTTTAGCCCTCAAAATCATTTTTTAACACTCACACTCACTGTTTAACCCTCAGATTCACTGTTTAACCCTCACACTCACTGTTTAACACTCGCACTCACTGTTTAACCTTTGCTTTCACTGTTTAACCCTCACACTCACTGTTTAACCCTCACACTCACTGTTTAACCCTCACACTCACTGTTTAACCCTCAGATTCACTGTTTAACCCTCACACTCACTGTTTAACACTCGCACTCACTGTTTAACCTTTGCTTTCACTGTTTAACCTTTGCACTTTCTGTTTAACCCTCACTCTCACTGTTTAACCCTCACACTCACTGTTTAACCTTCACACTCACTGTTTAACCCTCACACTCACTGTTTAACATTTGCACTCACTATTTAACCCTCACACACACTGTTTAATCTTTGCACTCACTGTTTGACCCTCACAATCACTGTTTAACCCTCACACTCACTGTTTAATCTTTGCTCTCACTGCTTAACCCTCACACTCACAGTTTAACACTCACACTCACTGTTTAACCTGCACACTCACTGCTTAACCCTCACACTCACTGTTTAACCTTTGCATTCACTGTTTAACCCTCACACTCACTGATTAACCCTCACACTCACTGTTTAACACTCACACTCACTGTTTAACCCTCACAAACACTGTTTAACCCTCAAACTCATTGTTTATCCTTTGCACTCACTGCTTAACCCTCACACTGACTTATTAACACTCACACTCACTGTTTAACCCTCGCACTCACTGTTTAACCTTTGCATTCACTGTTTAACCCTCACACTCACTGTTTAAAACTCACTCACTGTTTAACCCTCACACTCACTGTTTAACCCTCGCACTCACTGTTTATCCCTCAAGCTCATTGTTTAAACTTTGCACTCACTGTTTAACCCCCACACTCACTGCTTAAACTTTGCACTCATTTTTTAACCCTCAAATTCATTTTTTAACCCTCACACTCACTGTTTAACCCTCACACTCACTGCTTAACACTCACACTCACTGTTTAACCCTCAGACTCACTGCTTAACCCTCACACTCACTGTTAAACCTTTGCACTTTCTGTTTAACCTTCACTCTCACTGATTCACCCTCACACACACTGCTTACCCCTCACACTCACTGCTTAACCCTCACACTCACTGTTTAAACTTTGCAATCACTGTTTGACCCTCACACTCGCTGTTTAACCTTCACACTCACTGTTTAACCTTCACACTCACTGCTTAACCCTCACTCTCACTGTTTAACCCTCAGACTCATTGTTTAACATTTGCATGCACTGTTTAACCCTCACACTCACTGCTAACCTTTGCACTCACTGTTTAGCCCTCAAAATCATTTTTTAACACTCACACTCACTGTTTAACCCTCAGATTCACTGTTTAACCCTCACACTCACTGTTTAACACTCGCACTCACTGTTTAACCTTTGCTTTCACTGTTTAACCCTCACACTCACTGTTTAACCCTCACACTCACTGTTTAACCCTCACACTCACTGTTTAACCCTCAGATTCACTGTTTAACCCTCACACTCACTGTTTAACACTCGCACTCACTGTTTAACCTTTGCTTTCACTGTTTAACCTTTGCACTTTCTGTTTAACCCTCACTCTCACTGTTTAACCCTCACACTCACTGTTTAACCTTCACACTCACTGTTTAACCCTCACACTCACTGTTTAACATTTGCACTCACTATTTAACCCTCACACACACTGTTTAATCTTTGCACTCACTGTTTGACCCTCACAATCACTGTTTAACCCTCACACTCACTGTTTAATCTTTGCTCTCACTGCTTAACCCTCACACTCACAGTTTAACACTCACACTCACTGTTTAACCTGCACACTCACTGCTTAACCCTCACACTCACTGTTTAACCTTTGCATTCACTGTTTAACCCTCACACTCACTGATGAACCCTCACACTCACTGTTTAACACTCACACTCACTGTTTAACCCTCACAAACACTGTTTAACCCTCAAACTCATTGTTTATCCTTTGCACTCACTGCTTAACCCTCACACTGACTTATTAACACTCACACTCACTGTTTAACCCTCGCACTCACTGTTTAACATTTGCACTTTCTGTTTAACCTTCACTCTCACTGATTAACCCTCACACTCACTGATTAACCCTCACACTCACTGTTCAACCCTCACACTCACTGTTCAACCCTCACACTCACTGATTAACACTCACACTCACTGTTTAACCCTCACACTCACTGTTTAACCCTCACACTCACTGTTTAACCCTCGCACTCACTGTTTAACATTTGCACTTTCTGTTTAACCTTCACTCTCACAGATTAACCCTCACACTCACTGTTTAACCCTCACACTCACTGTGTTACACTCACACTCACTGTTGAACCCTCACACTCACTGTTGAACCCTCACACTCACTGTTTAACCCTCACACTCACTGTTTAACCCTCAGATTCACTGTTTAACCCTCACACTCACTGTTTAACACTCGCACTCACTGTTTAACCTTTGCTTTCACTGTTTAACCTTTGCACTTTCTGTTTAACCCTCACTCTCACTGTTTAACCCTCACACTCACTGTTTAACCTTCACACTCACTGTTTAACACTCACACTCACTGTTTAACATTTGCACTCGCTATTTAACCCTCACACACACTGTTTAATCTTTGCACTCACTTTTTGACCCTCACAATCACTGTTTAACCCTCACACTCACTGTTTAATCTTTGCACTCACTGCTTAACCCTCACACTCACAGTTTAACACTCACACTCACTGTTTAACCTGCACACTCACTGCTTAACCCTCACACTCACTGTTTAACCTTTGCATTCACTGTTTAACCCTCACACTCACTGATTAACCCTCACACTCACTGTTTAACACTCACACTCACTGTTTAACCCTCACAAACACTGTTTAACCCTCAAACTCATTGTTTATCCTTTGCACTCATTGCTTAACCCTCACACTCACTGTTTAACCCTCACACTCACTGTTTAAACTTTGCACTCAGTGTTTAACCCTCACACTGACTGATTAACACTCACACTCACTGTTTAACCCTCGCACTCACTGTTTAACATTTGCACTTTCTGTTTAACCTTCACTCTCACTGATTAACCCTCACACTCACTGATTAACCCTCACACTCACTGTTTAACCCTCACACTCACTGTTCAACCCTCACACTCACTGATTAACACTCACACTCACTGTTTAACCCTCACACTCACTGTTTAACCCTCACACTCACTGTTTAACCCTCGCACTCACTGTTTAACATTTGCACTTTCTGTTTAACCTTCACTCTCACAGATTAACCCTCACACTCACTGTTTAACCCTCACACTCACTGTGTAACACTCACACTCACTGTTGAACCCTCACACTCACTGTTGAACCCTCACACTCACTGTTTAACCCTCACACTCACTGTTTAACCCTCACACACTTTTTAACCCTCGCACTCACTGTTTAACCTTTGCATTCACTGTTTAATTCTCACACTCACTGTTTAACCCTCGCACTCACTGTTTAACCTTTGCATTCACTGTTTAACCCGCACACTCACTGTTTAACCCTCACACTCACTGTTTAAACTTTGCACTTTCTTTTTAACCTTCACTCTCACTGATTAACCCTCACACTCACTGTTTAACCCTCACACTCACTGTTTAACCTTCACACTCACTGTTTAACCTTCACACTTACTGTTTAACCTTCACACTTACTGTTTAACCCTCACACTCACTGTTTAACCTTCACACTTACTGTTTAACCTTCACACTTACTGTTTAATCCTCACACTCACTGTTTAACCCTCAGTCTCATTGTTTAACATTTGCACTCACTGTTTAACCCTCAAACTCATTGTTTAACCTTTGCACTCACTGTTTAACCCTCAAAATCATTTTTTAACACTCACACTCACTATTTAAACATCACACTCACTGTTTAACCCTCACACTCACTGTTTAATCCTCACACTCTCTGTTTAACCCTCACACTCACTGTTTAACCTTTGCACTTTCTGTTTAACCCTCACTCTCACTGATTAACCCTCACACTCATTGTTTAACCCTCACACTCACTGTTTAACCCTCACATTCACTGTTTAACCTTCACACTCACTGTTTAACCCTCACACTCACTGTTTAACATTTGCACTCACTGTTTAACCCTCACAGTCACTGTTTGACCCTCACCATCACTGTTTAAACATTGCACTCACAGTTTAACACTCACACTCACTGTTTAACCTTCACACTCACTGCTTAACCCTCACACTCATTGTTTACCCTTTACACTCACTGCTTAACCCTCACACTCACTGTTTAAACTTTGCACTCACTGTTTAACCCTCACACTCACTGTTTTACCCTCACACTCATTTTTAACCTTTGCACTCACTGGTTAACCCTCAAAATCATTTTGTAACCCTCACACTCGCTGTTTAACCCTCACACTCACTGCTTAAACACTCACACTCACTGTTTAACCCTCAGACTCACAGATTAACCCTCACACTCACTATTTAACCCTCACACTCACTGTTTAACCCTCGCACTCACTGATTAACCCTCACACTCACTGTTTAACCCTCACACTCACTGTTTAACCCTCGCACTCACTGATTAACCCTCGCACTCACTGATTAACCCTCGCACTCACTGTTTAACCCTCACACTCACTGTTTTACCCTCGCACTCACTGATTAACCCTCGCACTCACTGATTAACCCTCACACTCACTGTTTAACCCTCGCACTCACTGTTTCACCCTCACACTCACTGTTTAACCCTCACACTCACTGTTTAACCCTCGCACTCACTGATTAACCCTCACACTCACTATTTAACCCTCACACTCACTGTTTAACCCTCGCACTCACTGTTTAACCCTCACACTCACTGTTTAACCCTCGCGCTCACTGATTAACCCTCACACTCACTGTTTAACCCTCACACTCACAGTTTAACCATCACACTCACTGTTTAACATTTGCACTTTCTGCTTAACCTTCACTCTCACTGATTAACCCTCACACTCACTGTTTGACACTCACACTCACAGTTTAACCCTCACACTCACTGCTTAACCCTCGCACTCACTGTTTAACCTTTGCATTCACTGTTTAACCCTCACACTCACTGCTTAACCCTCGCACTCACTGTTTAACCCTCACACTCACATTTTAACCCTCGTACTCACTGTTTAACCTTTGCATTCACTGTTTAATCCTCACACTCACTGTTTAACCTTCACACTCAATGTTTAACCCTCGCACTCACTGTTTAACCTTTGCATTCACTGTTTAACCCGCACACTCATAGTTTAACAATCACACTCACTGTTTAAATCTCACACTCACTGTTTAACCTTTGCACTTTCTGTTTAAACTTCACTCTCACTGATTAACCCTCACACTCACTGTTTAACCCTCACACTCACTGTTTAATCTTTGCACACACTGTTTGACCCTCACACTCACAGTTTAACCTTCACACTCACTGTTTAACCCTCACACCCACTGTTTAATCTTTGCATTCACTGTTTGACCCTCACACTCACTGTTTGACCCTCACACTCGTTGTTTAATCTTTGCACTCACTGTTTGACCCTCACACTCATTGTTTGACCCTCACACTCGCTGTTTAATCTTTGCACTCACTGTTTAAACCTCACACTCACTGTTTGACCCTCACACTCACTGTTTGACCCTCACACTCGCTGTTTAACCTTCACACTCACTGTTTAACCTTAACACTCACATTCACTGTTTAACCCTCAGTCTCATTGTTTAACCTTTGCACTCACTGTTTAACCCGCACACTCACTGTTTAACCCGCACACTCACTGTTTAACCCTCGCACTCACTGTTTAACCCTCACACACACTGCTTAACACACACTGACTGTAATCATCACACTCACTACTTAACCCTCACACTCACTGTTTAACCCTCACACTCACTACTTAATACTCATACTCACTCTTGAAGCCTCACAATCACTATTTAACCCTCACACTCACTGTTTAACCATCACACTCACTATTTAAACTTCGCACTCACTGTTTAACATTCACACTCAATGTTTGACCGTCACACTCACAGTTTTACCCTCGCACACACTGTTTAACCCTCACACTCACTGTTTAACCCTCACACTCACTGATTAACCCTCACACTCACTGTTCAACCCTCACAATCACTGTTTAACACTCATACTCAATGTTTAACGGTCACACTCACATTTTTACCCTCGCACACACTGTTTAACCCTCACACTCACTGTTTAACCCTCACACTCACTGATTAACCCTCACACTCACTGTTTAACCCTCACACTCACTGGTAAACCCTCACACTCACTTTTTAACCCTCACAATCACTGTTTAACATTTGCACTTTCTGTTTAACCTTCACTCTCACTGATTAACCCTCACACTCACTGTATAACCTACACACTCACTGTTTAACCCTCACATTCACTGTTTAACACTCACACTCACTGTTTAACCCTCACACTCACTGTTTAACCCTCGCACTCACTGTTTAACCTTTGCATTCACTGTTTAACCCTCACACTCACTGTTAAAGCCTCACACTCACTTTTTAACCCTCACAATCACTGTTTAAAATTTGCACTTTCTGTTTAACCATCTCTCTCACTGATTAACCTTCACACTCACTGTATAACCTACACACTCACTGTTTAACCCTCACACTCACTGTTTAACACTCACACTCACTGTTTAACCCTCACACTCACTGTTTAACCCTCGCACTCACTGTTTAACCTTTGCATTCACTGTTTAACCCTCACACTCACTGTTTAACACTCACACTCACTGTTTAACCCTCACACTCACTGTTTAACCCTCGCACTCACTGTTTAACCTTTGCATTCACTGTTTAACCCTCACACTCACTGTTTAAAACTCACTCACTGTTTAACCCTCACACTCACTGTTTAACCCTCGCACTCACTGTTTATCCCTCAAACTCATTGTTTAAACTTTGCACTCACTGTTTAACCCCCACACTCACTGCTTAAACTTTGCACTCATTGTTTAACCCTCAAATTCATTTTTTAACCCTCACACTCACTGTTTAACCCTCACACTCACTGCTTAACACTCACACTCACTGTTTAACCCTCAGACTCACTGCTTAACCCTCACACTCACTGTTAAAACTTTGCACTTTCTGTTTAACCTTCACTCTCACTGATTCACCCTCACACTCCCTGTTTACCCCTCACACTCACTGCTTAACCCTCACACTCACTGTTTAACCTTTGCAATCACTGTTTGACCCTCACACTCGCTGTTTAACCTTCACACTCACTGTTTAACCTTCACACTCACTGCTTAACCCTCACTCTCACTGTTTAACCCTCAGTCTCATTGTTTAACATTTGCATGCACTGTTTAACCCTCACACTCACTTCTAACCTTTGCACTCACTGTTTAACCCTCAAAATCATTTTTTAACACTCACACTCACTGTTTAACCCTCAGATTCACTGTTTAACCCTCACACTCACTGTTTAACACTCGCACTCACTGTTTAACCTTTGCTTTCACTGTTTAACCCTCACACTCACTGTTTAACCCTCGCACACACTGTTTAACCCTCACACTCACTGTTTAACCCTCACACTCACTGATTAACCCTCACACTCACTGTTTAACCCTCACACTCACTGGTAAACCCTCACACTCACTTTTTAACCCTCACAATCACTGTTTAACATTTGCACTTTCTGTTTAACCTTCACTCTCACTGATTAACCCTCACACTCACTGTATAACCTACACACTCACTGTTTAACCCTCACACTCACTGTTTAACACTCACACTCACTGTTTAACCCTCACACTCACTGTTTAACCCTCGCACTCACTGTTTAACCTTTGCATTCACTGTTTAACCCTCAGACTCACTGTTAAAGCCTCACACTCACTTTTTAACCCTCACAATCACTGTTTAAAATTTGCACTTTCTGTTTAACCTTCTCTCTCACTGATTAACCCTCACACTCACTGTATAACCTACACACTCACTGTTTAACCCTCACACTCACTGTTTGACCCTCACACTCACTGTTTGACCCTCACACTCGCTGTTTAACCTTCACACTCACTGTTTAACCTTAACACTCACACTCACTGTTTAACCCTCAGTCTCATTGTTTAACCTTTGCACTCACTGTTTAACCCGCACACTCACTGTTTAACCCGCACACTCACTGTTTAACCCTCGCACTCACTGTTTAACCCTCACACACACTGCTTAACACACACTGACTGTAATCATCACACTCACTACTTAACCCTCACACTCACTGTTTAACCCTCACACTCACTACTTAATACTCATACTCACTCTTGAAGCCTCACAATCACTATTTAACCCTCACACTCACTGTTTAACCATCACACTCACTATTTAAACTTCGCACTCACTGTTTAACATTCACACTCAATGTTTGACCGTCACACTCACAGTTTTACCCTCGCACACACTGTTTAACCCTCACACTCACTGTTTAACCCTCACACTCACTGATTAACCCTCACACTCACTGTTCAACCCTCACAATCACTGTTTAACACTCATACTCAATGTTTAACCGTCACACTCACATTTTTACCCTCGCACACACTGTTTAACCCTCACACTCACTGTTTAACCCTCACACTCACTGATTAACCCTCACACTCACTGTTTAACCCTCACACTCACTGGTAAACCCTCACACTCACTTTTTAACCCTCACAATCACTGTTTAACATTTGCACTTTCTGTTTAACCTTCACTCTCACTGATTAACCCTCACACTCACTGTATAACCTACACACTCACTGTTTAACCCTCACACTCACTGTTTAACACTCACACTCACTGTTTAACCCTCACACTCACTGTTTAACCCTCGCACTCACTGTTTAACCTTTGCATTCACTGTTTAACCCTCACACTCACTGTTAAAGCCTCACACTCACTTTTTAACCCTCACAATCACTGTTTAAAATTTGCACTTTCTGTTTAACCATCTCTCTCACTGATTAACCCTCACACTCACTGTATAACCTACACACTCACTGTTTAACCCTCACACTCACTGTTTAACACTCACACTCACTGTTTAACCCTCACACTCACTGTATAACCCTCGCACTCACTGTTTAACCTTCACACTCACTGCTTAACCCTCACTCTCACTGTTTAACCCTCAGTCTCATTGTTTAACATTTGCATGCACTGTTTAACCCTCACACTCATTCTAACCTTTGCACTCACTGTTTAACCCTCAAAATCATTTTTTAACACTCACACTCACTGTTTAACCCTCAGATTCACTGTTTAACCCTCACACTCACTGTTTAACACTCGCACTCACTGTTTAACCTTTGCTTTCACTGTTTAACCCTCACACTCACTGTTTAACCCTCACACTCACTGTTTAACCCTCACACTCACTGTTTAACCCTCAGATTCACTGTTTAACCCTCACACTCACGGTTTAACACTCACACTCACTGTTTAAACTTTGCTTTCACTGTTTAACCTTTGCACTTTCTGTTTAATCCTCACTCTCACTGTTTAACCCTCACACTCACTGTTTAACCTTCACACTCACTGTTTAACCCTCACACTCACTGTTTAACATTTGCACTCACTATTTAACCCTCACACTCACTGTTTAATCTTTGCACTCACTGTTTGACCCTCACAATCACTGTTTAACCCTCACACTCACTGTTTAATCTTTGCACTCACTGCTTAACCCTCACACTCACAGTTTAACACTCACACTCACTGTTTAACCTGCACACTCACTGCTTAACCCTCACACTCACTGTTTAACCTCTGCATTCACTGTTTAACCCTCACACTCACTGATTAACCCTCACACTCACTGTTTAACACCAACACTCACTGTTCAACCCTCACAAACACTGTTTAACCCTCAAACTCATTGTTTATCCTTTGCACTCACTGCTTAACCCTCACACTCACTGTTTAACCCTCACACTCACTGTTTAAACTTTGCACTCAGTGTTTAACCCTCACACTCACTGATTAACACTCACACTCACTGTTTAACCCTCGCACTAACTGTTTAACATTTGCACTTCATGTTTAAACTTCACTCTCACTGATTAACCCTCACACTCACTGATTAACCCTCACACTCACTGTTTAACCCTCACACTCACTGTTCAACCCTCACACTCACTGATTAACACTCACACTCACTGTTTAACCCTCACACTCACTGTTTAACCCTCACACTCACTGTTTAACGCTCGCACTCACTGTTTAACATTTGCACTTTCTGTTTAACCTTCACTCTCACAGATTAACCCTCACACTCACTGTTTAACCCTCACACTCACTGTGTAACACTCACACTCATTGCTTAACACTCACACTCACTGTTTAACCCTCACACTCACTGTTTAACCCTCACACTCACTGTTTAACCCTCACACTCATTGCTTAACACTCACACTCACTGTTTAGCCCTCAGACTCTCTGTTTAACCCTCACACTCACTGTTTAACACTCGCACTCACTGTTTAATTTTTGCTTTCACTGTTTAACTCTTACACTCACTGTTTAACCCTAACGCTGACACTCACTGTTTAACCCTTACACTCACTGCTTAAGCCTCAGACTCACTGTTTAAGCATCAGACTGACTGCTAACGTTCACACTCACTGGTTAACCCTCACATTCACCGTTTAAGCCTCACACTCAATGTTTAACCCGCACACTCACTGCTTAACCCTCACACTCACTGTTTAACCCTCACACTCACTGTTTAACCTTTGCAATCACTGTTTAACCCTCACACTCATTGTTTCATCTTTGCACTCACTGTTTGACCCTCACACTCACTGTTTGACCCTCACACTCGCTGTTTAACCTTCACACTCACTGTTTAACCTTCACACTCACTGCTTAACCCTCACACTCACTGTTTAACTCTCAGTCTCATTGTTTTACCTTTGCACTCACTGTTTAACCCGCACACTCACTGTTTAACCCTCAAACTCATTGTTTAACATTTGCACTCACTGTTTAACCCTCACACTCATTTTTAACCTTTGCACTCACTGTTTAACCCTCAAAATCATTTTTTCACCCTCACACTCACTGTTTAACCCTCACACTCACTGTTTAACCTCACACTCACTGTTTAACCCTCAGACTCACTGATTAACCCTCACACTCACTATTTAACCCTCACACTCACTGTTTAACCCTCGCACTCACTGATTAACCCTCACACTCACTGTTTAACCCTCACACTCACTGTTTAACCCTCGCACTCACTGATTAACCCTCGCACTCACTGATTAACCCTCGCACTCACTGTTTAACCCTCGCACTCACTGTTTCACCCTCACACTCACTGTTTAACCCTCACACTCACTGTTTAACCCTGGCACTCACTGTTTAACCCACGCACTCACTGTTTAACCCTCACACTCACTGTTTAACCCTCGCGCTCACTGATTAACCCTCACACTCACTGTTTAACCCTCACACTCACAGTTTAACCCTCACACTCACATTTTAACCCTCGCACTCACTGTTTAACCTTTGCATTCACTGTTTAATCCTCACACTCACTGTTTAACCTTCACACTCACTGTTTAACCCTCGCACTCACTGTTTAACCTTTGCATTCACTGTTTAACCCGCACACTCATTGTTTAACAATCACACTCACTGTTTAAATCTCACACTCACTGTTTAACCTTTGCACTTTCTGTTTAACCTTCACTCTCACTGATTAACCCTCACACTCACTGTTTAACCCTCACACTCACTGTTTAATCTTTGCACTCACTGTTTGACCCTCACACTCACAGTTTAACCTTCACACTCACTGTTTAACCCTCAAACCCACTGTTTAATCTTTGCATTCACTGTTTGACCCTCACACTCACTGTTTGACCCTCACACTCGTTGTTTAATCTTTGCACTCACTGTTTGACCCTCACACTCACTGTTTGACCCTCACACTCGCTGTTTAATCTTTGCACTCACTGTTTAACCCTCACACTCACTGTTTGACCCTCACACTCACTGTTTGACCCTCACACTCGCTGTTTAACCTTCACACTCACTGTTTAACCTTCAAACTCACTGCTTAACACTCACACTCACTGTTTAACCCTCAGTCTCATTGTTTAACCTTTGCACTCACTGTTTAACCCGCACACTCACTGTTTAACCCTCACACTCACTGTTTAACACTCACACTCACTGTTTAACACTCACACTCACTGTTTAACCCTCACACTCACTGTTTAACCCTCACACTCACTGATTTGCCCTCACACTCACTGCATAACACTCACACTCACTGTTTACTCCTCAGACACACTGATTAACCCTCACACTCACTGTTTAACCCTCACACTCACTGTTTAACCCTCGCACTCACTGATTAACCCTCACACTCACTGTTTAACCCTCACACTCACTGTTTAACCCTCACACTCACTGTTTAACATTTGCACTTTCTGCTTAACCTTCACTCTCACTGATTAACCCACACACTCACTGTTTAACCCTCGCAATCACTGTTTAACCTTTGCATTCACTGTTTAACCCTCACACTCACTGTTTAACCCTCACACTCACTGTTTAACATTTGCACTTTCTGCTTAACCTTCACTCTCACTGATTAACCCACACACTCACTGTTTAACCATCACACTCACTGTTTAACCCTCGCAATCACTGTTTAACCTTTGCATTCACTGTTTAAACCTCACACTCACTGTTTAACCCTCACACTCACTTTTTAGCCCTCAGACTCTCTCTGTTTAACCCTCACACTCACTATTTAACCCTCACACTCACTGTTTAACCCTCACACTCACTATTTAACCCTCACACTCACTGTTTAACCCTCACACTCACTGTTTAACCCTCACACTCACTGATTTGCCCTCACACTCACTGAATAACACTCACACTCACTTTTTACCCCTCAGACACACTGATTAACCCTCACACTCACTGTTTAACCCTCACACTCACTGTTTAACCCTCGCACTCACTGATTAACCCTCACACTCACTGTTTAACCCTCACACTCACTGTTTAACCCTCACACTCACTGTTTAACATTTGCCCTTTCTGCTTAACCTTCACTCTCATTGATTAACCCACACACTCACTGTTTAACCCTCGCAATCAATGTTTGACCTTTGCATTCACTGTTTAACCCTCACACTCACTGTTGAACCCTCACACTGACTGTTTAACATTTGCACTTTCTGCTTAACCTTCACTCTCACTGATTAAGCAACACACTCACTGTTTAACCATCACACTCACTGTTTAACCCTCGCAATCACTGTTTAACCTTTGCATTCACTGTTTAAACCTCACACTCACTGTTTAACCCTCACACTCACTGTTTAGCCCTCAGACTCTCTGATTAACCCTCACACTCACTGTTTAACACTCGCACTCACTGTTTAATTTTTGCTTTCACTGTTTAACTCTCACACTCACTGTTTAACCCTAACGCTGACACTCACTTTTTAACCCTTACACTCACTGCTTAACCCTCAGACTCACTGTTTAAGCATCAGACTGACTGCTAACGTTCACACTCACTGGTTATCCCTCACATTCACCGTTTAAGCCTCACACCCACTGTTTAACCCTCACACTCACTGTTTGACCCTCACACTCACAGTTTAACCCTCACACTCACTGCTTAACCCTCACACTCACTGTTTAACCCTCACACTCACTGTTTAACCCTCACACTCACTGTTTAACCTTTGCAATCACTGTTTAACCCTCACACTCACTGTTTCATCTTTGCACTCACTGTTTAACCCTCACACTCACTGCTTCACACTCACTGTTTAACTCTCAGTCTCATTGTTTTACCTTTGCACTCACTGTTTAACCCTCAAAATCAATTTTTAACCCTCACACTCACTGTTTAACCCTCACACTCACTGCTTAAACACTCACACTCACTGTTTAACCCTCAGACTCACTGATTAACCCTCACACTCACTATTTATCCCTCACACTCACTGGTTAACCCTCGCACTCACTGTTTAACCTTTGCATTCACTGTGTAATCCTCACACTCACTGTTTAACCTTCACACTCACTGTTTAACCCGCACACTCACTGTTTAACACTCGCACTCACTGTTTAACCTTTGCTTTCACTGTTTAACCCTCACACTCATTGTTTAACCCTCACACTCACTGTTTAATCCTCACACTCACTGTTTAGCCCTCATACTCTCTGTTTAACCCTCACACTCACTGTTTAACACTCGCACTCACTGTTTAATTTTTGCTTTCACTGTTTAACTCTCACACTCACTGTTTAACCCTAACGCTGACACTCACTGTTTAACCCTTACACTCACTGCTTAACCCTCAGACTAACTGTTTAAACATCAGACTGACTGCTAAAGTTCACACTCACTGGTTAACCCTCACATTCACCGTTTAAGCCTCACACTCACTGTTTAACCCTCACACTCACTGCTTAACCCTCACACTCACTGTTTAACCCTCACACTCACTGTTTAACCCTCACACTCACTGTTTAACCTTTGCAATCACTGTTTAACCCTCACACTCACTGTTTCATCTTTGCACTCACTGTTTGACCCTCACACTCACTGTTTGACCCTCACACTCGCTGTTTAACCTTCACACTCACTGTTTAAACTTCACACTCACTGCTTAACCCTCACACTCACTGTTTAAGTCTCAGTCTCATTGTTTTACCTTTGCACTCACTGTTTAACCCGCACACTCACTGCTTAACCCTCAAACTCATTGTTTAACCTTTGCACTCACTGTTTAACCCTCACACTCATTTTTAACCTTTGCACTCACTGTTTAACCCTCAAAATCAATTTTTAACCCTCACACTCACTGTTTAACCCTCACACTCACTGCTTAAACACTCACTCTCACTGTTTAACCCTCACACTCACTGATTAACCCTCACACTCACTATTTAACCCTCACACTCACTGTTTAACCCTCGCACTCACTGATTAACCCTCACACTCACTGTTTAACCCTCACACTCACTGTTTAACCCTCGCACTCACTGATTAAACCTCGCACTCACTGATTAACCCTCGCACTCACTGTTTAACCCTCACACTCACTGTTTTACCCTCGCACTCACTGATTAACCCTCGCACTCACTGATTAACCCTCACACTCACTGTTTAACCCTCGCACTCACTGTTTCACCCTCACACTCACTATTTAACCCTCACACTCACTGTTTAACCCTCACACTCACTATTTAACCCTCACACTCACTGTTTAACCCTCACACTCACTGTTTAACCCTCACACTCACTGATTTGCCCTCACACTCACTGAATAACACTCACACTCACTTTTTACCCCTCAGACACACTGATTAACCCTCACACTCACTGTTTAACCCTCACACTCACTGTTTAACCCTCGCACTCACTGATTAACCCTCACACTCACTGTTTAACCCTCACACTCACTGTTTAACCCTCACACTCACTGTTTAACATTTGCCCTTTCTGCTTAACCTTCACTCTCATTGATTAACCCACACACTCACTGTTTAACCCTCGCAATCAATGTTTGACCTTTGCATTCACTGTTTAACCCTCACACTCACTGTTGAACCCTCACACTGACTGTTTAACATTTGCACTTTCTGCTTAACCTTCACTCTCACTGATTAAGCAACACACTCACTGTTTAACCATCACACTCACTGTTTAACCCTCGCAATCACTGTTTAACCTTTGCATTCACTGTTTAAACCTCACACTCACTGTTTAACCCTCACACTCACTGTTTAGCCCTCAGTCTCTCTGATTAACCCTCACACTCACTGTTTAACACTCGCACTCACTGTTTAATTTTTGCTTTCACTGTTTAACTCTCACACTCACTGTTTAACCCTAACGCTGACACTCACTTTTTAACCCTTACACTCACTGCTTAACCCTCAGACTCACTGTTTAAGCATCAGACTGACTGCTAACGTTCACACTCACTGGTTATCCCTCACATTCACCGTTTAAGCCTCACACCCACTGTTTAACCCTCACACTCACTGTTTGACCCTCACACTCACAGTTTAACCCTCACACTCACTGCTTAACCCTCACACTCACTGTTTAACCCTCACACTCACTGTTTAACCCTCACACTCACTGTTTAACCCTCAGACTCACTGATTAACCCTCACACTCACTATTTATCCCTCACACTCACCTTTGCAATCACTGTTTAACCCTCACACTCACTGCTTCACACTCACTGTTTAACTCTCAGTCTCATTGTTTTACCTTTGCACTCACTGTTTAACCCTCAAAATCAATTTTTAACCCTCACACTCACTGTTTAACCCTCACACTCACTGCTTAAACACTCACACTCACTGTTTAACCCTCAGACTCACTGATTAACCCTCACACTCACTATTTATCCCTCACACTCACTGGTTAACCCTCGCACTCACTGTTTAACCTTTGCATTCACTGTGTAATCCTCACACTCACTGTTTAACCTTCACACTCACTGTTTAACCCTCGCACTCACTGTTAACCTTTGCATTCACTGTTTAACCCGCACTCTCATTGTTTAACAATCACACTCACTGTTTAAATCTCACACTCACTGTTTAACCTTTGCACTTTCTGTTTAACCTTCACTCTCACTGATTAACCCTCACACTCACTGTTTAACCCTCACACTCACTGTTTAATCTTTGGGCTCACTGTTTGACCCTCACACTCACAGTTTAACCTTCACACTCACTGTTTAACCCTCACACCCACTGTTTAATCTTTGCATTCACTGTTTGACCCTCACACTCACTGTTTGACCCTCACACTCGTTGTTTAATCTTTGCACTCACTGTTTGACCCTCACACTCACTGTTTGACCCTCACACTCGCTGTTTAATCTTTACACTCACTGTTTAACCCTCACACTCACTGTTTGACCCTCACACTCACTGTTTGACCCTCACACTCGCTGTTTAACCTTCACACTCACTGTTTAACCTTCACACTCACTGCTTAACACTCACACTCACTGTTTAACCCTCAGTCTCATTGTTTAACCTTTGCACTCACTGTGTAACCCGCACACTCACTGTTTAACCCTCAAACTCATTGTTTAACATTTGCACTCACTGTTTAACCCTCAAAATCATTTTTTAACCCTCACATTCACTGTTTAAACCTCACACTCACTGCTAATACACTTGCACTCACTGTTGAACCCTCAGATTCACTGTTTAACCCGCACACTCACTGTTTAACACTCGCACTCACTGTTTAACCTTTGCTTTCACTGTTTAACCCTCACACTCATTGTTTAACCCTCACACTCACTGTTTAATCCTCACACTCACTGTTTAGCCCTCATACTCTCTGTTTAACCCTCACACTCACTGTTTAACACTCGCACTCACTGTTTAACCCTCACACTCACTGTTTAACCTTTGCAATCACTGTTTAACCCTCACACTCACTGTTTCATCTTTGCACTCACTGTTTGACCCTCACACTCACTGTTTGACCCTCACACTCGCTGTTTAACCTTCACACTCACTGTTTAAACTTCACACTCACTGCTTAACCCTCACACTCACTGTTTAAGTCTCAGTCTCATTGTTTTACCTTTGCACTCACTGTTTAACCCGCACACTCACTGTTTAACCCTCAAACTCATTGTTTAACATTTGCACTCACTGTTTAACCCTCACACTCATTTTTAACCTTTGCACTCACTGTTTAACCCTCAAAATCAATTTTTAACCCTCACACTCACTGCTTAAACACTCACTCTCACTGTTTAACCCTCAGACTCACTGATTAACCCTCACACTCACTATTTAACCCTCACACTCACTGTTTAACCCTCGCACTCACTGATTAACCCTCACACTCACTGTTTAACCCTCACACTCACTGTTTAACCCTCGCACTCACTGATTAACCCTCGCACTCACTGATTAACCCTCGCACTCACTGTTTAACCCTCACACTCACTGTTTTACCCTCGCACTCACTGATTAACCCTCGCACTCACTGATTAACCCTCACACTCACTGTTTAACCCTCGCACTCACTGTTTCACCCTCACACTCACTATTTAACCCTCACACTCACTGTTTAACCCTCACACTCACTATTTAACCCTCACACTCACTGTTTAACACTCGCACTCACTGATTAACCCTCACACTCACTGTTTAACCCTCGCGCTCACTGATTAACCCTCACACTCACTGTTTAACCCTCACACTCACAGTTTAACCATCACACTCACTGTTTAACATTTGCACTTTCTGCTTAACCTTCAGTCTCACTGTTTAACCTACACACTCACTGTTTAACCCTCACACTCACTGTTTGACCCTCACTCTCACTGTTTAACCCTCGCACTCACTGTTTAACCTTTGCATTCACTGTTTAACACTCACACTCACTGTTTAACCCTCACACTCACTGTTTAACCCTCACACTCACTGTTTAACCCTCACACTCACTGTTTAATCTTTGCACTCACTGTTTGACCCTCACACTCACAGTTTAACCTTCACACTCACTGTTTAACCCTCACACCCACTGTTTAATCTTTGCATTCACTGTTTGACCCTCACACTCACTGTTTGACCCTCACACTCGTTGTTTAATCTTTGCACTCACTGTTTGACCCTCACACTCACTGTTTGACCCTCACACTCGCTGTTTAATCTTTGCACTCACTGTTTAACCCTCACACACACTGTTTGACCCTCACACTCACTGTTTGACCCTCACACTCGCTGTTTAACCTTCACACTCACTGTTTAACCTTAACACTCACTGCTTAACACTCACACTCACTGTTTAACCCTCAGTCTCATTGTTTAACCTTTGCACTCACTGTTTAACCCACACACTCACTGTTTAACCCTCACACTCACTGTTTAACACTCACACTCACTGTTTAACCCTCACACTCACTGTTTAACCCTCACACTCACTGTTTAACCCTCACACACACTGTTTAACTCTCACACTCACTGTTTAACTCTCACACTCACTGTTTAAGACTCGGACTCACTGCTTAACCCTCACACTCACTGTTTAACACTCACACTCACTGATTAGCCCTCACGCTCACTGAATAACACTCACACTCACTGTTTAACCCTCACACTCACTGATTAACAATCACACTCACTGTTTAACCCTCACAATCACTGTTTAACCCTCACACTCACTGTTTAACCCTCACACTCACTGTTTAACACTCACAATCACTTTTTAATCTTTGCACTCACTGTTTGACCCTCACACTCACTGTTTAACCCTCACACTCACTGTTTAACCCTCGCATTCACTGTTTAACCTTTGCATTCACTGTTTAACCCTCACACTCACTGTGTGACCCTCACACTCACTGTTTAACCCTCACACTCACTGGTTAACCCTCACACTCATTGCTTAACACTCACACTCACTGTTTAGCCCTCAGACTCTCTGTTTAACCCTCACACTCACTGTTTAACACTCGCACTCACTGTTTAATTTTTGCTTTCACTGTTTAACTCTTACACTCACTGTTTAACCCTAACGCTGACACTCACTGTTTAACCCTTACACTCACTGCTTAACCCTCAGACTCACTGTTTAAGCATCAGACTGACTGCTAACGTTCACACTCACTGGTTAACCCTCACATTCACCGTTTAAGCCTCACACTCAATGTTTAACCCTCACACTCACTGCTTAACCCTCACACTCACTGTTTAACCCTCACACTCACTGTTTAACCCTCACACTCACTGTTTAACCTTCACACTCACTGCTTAACCCTCACACTCACTGTTTAACTCTCAGTCTCATTGTTTTACCTTTGCACTCACTGTTTAACCCGCACACTCACTGTTTAACCCTCAAACTCATTGTTTAACCTTTGCACTCACTGTTTAACCCTCACACTCATTTTTAACCTTTGCACTCACTGTTTAACCCTCAAAATCATTTTTTAACCCTCACACTCACTGTTTAACCCTCACACTCACTGCTTAAACACTCACACTCACTGTTTAACCCTCAGACTCACTGATTAACCCTCACACTCACTATTTAACCCTCACACTCACTGTTTAACCCTCGCACTCACTGATTAACCCTCACACTCACTGTTTAACCCTCACACTCACTGTTTAACCCTCGCACTCACTGATTAACCCTCGCACTCACTGATTAACCCTCGCACTCACTGTTTAACCCTCACACTCACTGTTTTACACTCGCACTCACTGATTAACCCTCGCACTCACTGATTAACCCTCACACTCACTGTTTAACCCTCGCACTCACTGTTTGACCCTCACACTCACTGTTTAACCCTCAGACTCACTGATTAACCCTCACACTCACTATTTATCCCTCACACTCACTGGTTAACCCTCGCACTCACTGTTTAACCTTTGCATTCACTGTGTAATCCTCACACTCACTGTTTAACCTTCACACTCACTGTTTAACCCTCGCACTCACTGTTAACCTTTGCATTCACTGTTTAACCCGCACTCTCATTGTTTAACAATCACACTCACTGTTTAAATCTCACACTCACTGTTTAACCTTTGCACTTTCTGTTTAACCTTCACTCTCACTGATTAACCCTCACACTCACTGTTTAACCCTCACACTCACTGTTTAATCTTTGGGCTCACTGTTTGACCCTCACACTCACAGTTTAACCTTCACACTCACTGTTTAACCCTCACACCCACTGTTTAATCTTTGCATTCACTGTTTGACCCTCACACTCACTGTTTGACCCTCACACTCGTTGTTTAATCTTTGCACTCACTGTTTGACCCTCACACTCACTGTTTGACCCTCACACTCGCTGTTTAATCTTTACACTCACTGTTTAACCCTCACACTCACTGTTTGACCCTCACACTCACTGTTTGACCCTCACACTCGCTGTTTAACCTTCACACTCACTGTTTAACCTTCACACTCACTGCTTAACACTCACACTCACTGTTTAACCCTCAGTCTCATTGTTTAACCTTTGCACTCACTGTGTAACCCGCACACTCACTGTTTAACCCTCAAACTCATTGTTTAACATTTGCACTCACTGTTTAACCCTCAAAATCATTTTTTAACCCTCACATTCACTGTTTAAACCTCACACTCACTGCTAATACACTTGCACTCACTGTTGAACCCTCAGATTCACTGTTTAACCCGCACACTCACTGTTTAACACTCGCACTCACTGTTTAACCTTTGCTTTCACTGTTTAACCCTCACACTCATTGTTTAACCCTCACACTCACTGTTTAATCCTCACACTCACTGTTTAGCCCTCATACTCTCTGTTTAACCCTCACACTCACTGTTTAACACTCGCACTCACTGTTTAACCCTCACACTCACTGTTTAACCTTTGCAATCACTGTTTAACCCTCACACTCACTGTTTCATCTTTGCACTCACTGTTTGACCCTCACACTCACTGTTTGACCCTCACACTCGCTGTTTAACCTTCACACTCACTGTTTAAACTTCACACTCACTGCTTAACCCTCACACTCACTGTTTAAGTCTCAGTCTCATTGTTTTACCTTTGCACTCACTGTTTAACCCGCACACTCACTGTTTAACCCTCAAACTCATTGTTTAACATTTGCACTCACTGTTTAACCCTCACACTCATTTTTAACCTTTGCACTCACTGTTTAACCCTCAAAATCAATTTTTAACCCTCACACTCACTGCTTAAACACTCACTCTCACTGTTTAACCCTCAGACTCACTGATTAACCCTCACACTCACTATTTAACCCTCACACTCACTGTTTAACCCTCGCACTCACTGATTAACCCTCACACTCACTGTTTAACCCTCACACTCACTGTTTAACCCTCGCACTCACTGATTAACCCTCGCACTCACTGATTAACCCTCGCACTCACTGTTTAACCCTCACACTCACTGTTTTACCCTCGCACTCACTGATTAACCCTCGCACTCACTGATTAACCCTCACACTCACTGTTTAACCCTCGCACTCACTGTTTCACCCTCACACTCACTATTTAACCCTCACACTCACTGTTTAACCCTCACACTCACTATTTAACCCTCACACTCACTGTTTAACACTCGCACTCACTGATTAACCCTCACACTCACTGTTTAACCCTCGCGCTCACTGATTAACCCTCACACTCACTGTTTAACCCTCACACTCACAGTTTAACCATCACACTCACTGTTTAACATTTGCACTTTCTGCTTAACCTTCAGTCTCACTGTTTAACCTACACACTCACTGTTTAACCCTCACACTCACTGTTTGACCCTCACTCTCACTGTTTAACCCTCGCACTCACTGTTTAACCTTTGCATTCACTGTTTAACCCTCACACTCACTGTTTAACCCTCACACTCACTGTTTAACCCTCACACTCACTGTTTAACCCTCACACTCACTGTTTAATCTTTGCACTCACTGTTTGACCCTCACACTCACAGTTTAACCTTCACACTCACTGTTTAACCCTCACACCCACTGTTTAATCTTTGCATTCACTGTTTGACCCTCACACTCACTGTTTGACCCTCACACTCGTTGTTTAATCTTTGCACTCACTGTTTGACCCTCACACTCACTGTTTGACCCTCACACTCGCTGTTTAATCTTTGCACTCACTGTTTAACCCTCACACACACTGTTTGACCCTCACACTCACTGTTTGACCCTCACACTCGCTGTTTAACCTTCACACTCACTGTTTAACCTTAACACTCACTGCTTAACACTCACACTCACTGTTTAACCCTCAGTCTCATTGTTTAACCTTTGCACTCACTGTTTAACCCACACACTCACTGTTTAACCCTCACACTCACTGTTTAACACTCACACTCACTGTTTAACCCTCACACTCACTGTTTAACCCTCACACTCACTGTTTAACCCTCACACACACTGTTTAACTCTCACACTCACTGTTTAACTCTCACACTCACTGTTTAAGACTCGGACTCACTGCTTAACCCTCACACTCACTGTTTAACACTCACACTCACTGATTAGCCCTCACGCTCACTGAATAACACTCACACTCACTGTTTAACCCTCACACTCACTGATTAACAATCACACTCACTGTTTAACCCTCACAATCACTGTTTAACCCTCACACTCACTGTTTAACCCTCACACTCACTGTTTAACACTCACAATCACTTTTTAATCTTTGCACTCACTGTTTGACCCTCACACTCACTGTTTAACCCTCACACTCACTGTTTAACCCTCGCATTCACTGTTTAACCTTTGCATTCACTGTTTAACCCTCACACTCACTGTGTGACCCTCACACTCACTGTTTAACCCTCACACTCACTGGTTAACCCTCACACTCATTGCTTAACACTCACACTCACTGTTTAGCCCTCAGACTCTCTGTTTAACCCTCACACTCACTGTTTAACACTCGCACTCACTGTTTAATTTTTGCTTTCACTGTTTAACTCTTACACTCACTGTTTAACCCTAACGCTGACACTCACTGTTTAACCCTTACACTCACTGCTTAACCCTCAGACTCACTGTTTAAGCATCAGACTGACTGCTAACGTTCACACTCACTGGTTAACCCTCACATTCACCGTTTAAGCCTCACACTCAATGTTTAACCCTCACACTCACTGCTTAACCCTCACACTCACTGTTTAACCCTCACACTCACTGTTTAACCCTCACACTCACTGTTTAACCTTCACACTCACTGCTTAACCCTCACACTCACTGTTTAACTCTCAGTCTCATTGTTTTACCTTTGCACTCACTGTTTAACCCGCACACTCACTGTTTAACCCTCAAACTCATTGTTTAACCTTTGCACTCACTGTTTAACCCTCACACTCATTTGTAACCTTTGCACTCACTGTTTAACCCTCAAAATCATTTTTTAACCCTCACACTCACTGTTTAACCCTCACACTCACTGCTTAAACACTCACACTCACTGTTTAACCCTCAGACTCACTGATTAACCCTCACACTCACTATTTAACCCTCACACTCACTGTTTAACCCTCGCACTCACTGATTAACCCTCACACTCACTGTTTAACCCTCACACTCACTGTTTAACCCTCGCACTCACTGATTAACCCTCGCACTCACTGATTAACCCTCGCACTCACTGTTTAACCCTCACACTCACTGTTTTACACTCGCACTCACTGATTAACCCTCGCACTCACTGATTAACCCTCACACTCACTGTTTAACCCTCGCACTCACTGTTTGACCCTCACACTCACTGTTTAACCCTCACACTCACTGTTTAACCCTCGCACTCACTGATTAACCCTCACACTCACTGTTTAACCCTCACACTCACTATTTAACCCTCACACTCACTGTTTAACCCTCACACTCACTGCTTAACCCTCGCACTCACCGTTTAACATTTGCTTTCACTGTTTAACCCTCACACTCATTGTTTCACACTCACACTCACTGCTAACCCTCACAGACACTGTTTAACCTACACACTCACTGTTTAACCCTCACACTCACTGTTTGACCCTCACTCTCACTGTTTAACCCTCGCACTCACTGTTTAACCTTTGCATTCACTGTTTAACACTCACACTCACTGTTTAACCCTCACACTCACTGTTTAACCCTCACACTCACTGTTTAACCCTCACACTCACTGTTTAACCCTCACACTCACTGTTTAATCTTTGTACTCACTGTTTGACCCTCACACTCACAGTTTAACCTTCACACTCACTGTTTAACCCTCACACCCACTGTTTAATCTTTGCATTCACTGTTTGACCCTCACACTCACTGTTTGACCCTCACACTCGTTGTTTAATCTTTGCACTCACTGTTTGACCCTCACACTCACTGTTTGACCCTCACACTCGCTGTTTAATCTTTGCACTCACTGTTTAACCCTCACACTCACTGTTTGACCCTCATGCTCACTGTTTAACCCTCACACCCACTGTTTAATCTTTGCATTCACTGTTTGACCCTCACACTCACTGTTTGACCCTCACACTCGTTGTTTAATCTTTGCACTCACTGTTTGACCCTCACACTCACTGTTTGACCCTCACACTCATTTTTAACCTTTGCACTCACTGTTTAACCCTCAAAATCAATTTTTAACCCTCACACTCACTGTTTAACCCTCACACTCACTGCTTAAACACTCACTCTCACTGTTTAACCCTCAGACTCACTGATTAACCCTCACACTCACTATTTAACCCTCACACTCACTGTTTAACCCTCGCACTCACTGATTAACCCTCACACTCACTGTTTAACCCTCGCACTCACTGATTAACCCTCGCACTCACTGATTAACCCTCGCACTCACTGTTTAACCCTCACACTCACTGTTTTACCCTCGCACTCACTGATTAACCCTCGCACTCACTGATTAACCCTCACACTCACAGTTTCACCCTCGCACTCACTGTTTCACCCTCACACTCACTATTTAACCCTCACACTCACTGTTTAACCCTCACACTCACTGTTTAACCCTCGCACTCACTGATTAACCCTCACACTCACTGTTTAACCCTCGCGCTCACTGATTAACCCTCACATTCACTGTTTAACCCTCACACTCACAGTTTAACCATCACACTCACTGTTTAACATTTGCACTTTCTGCTTAACCTTCACTCTCACTGATTAACCCTCACACTCACTGCTTGACCCTCACACTCACAGTTTAACCCTCACACTCACTGCTTAACCCTCGCACTCACTGTTTAACCTTTGCATTCACTGTTTAACCCTCACACTCACTGCTTAACCCTCGCACTCACTGTTTAACCCTCACACTCACATTTTAACCCTCGCACTCACTGTTTAACCTTTGCATTCACTGTTTAACCCGCACTCTCATTGTTTAACAATCACACTCACTGTTTAAACCTCACACTCACTGTTTAACCTTTGCACTTTCTGTTTAACCTTCACTCTCACTGATTAACCCTCACACTCACTGTTTAACCCTCACACTCACTGTTTAATCTTTGCACTCACTGTTTGACCCTCACACTCACAGTTTAACCTTCACACTCACTGTTTAACCCTCACACCCACTGTTTAATCTTTGCATTCACTGTTTGACCCTCACACTCACTGTTTGACCCTCACACTCGTTGTTTAATCTTTGCACTCACTGTTTGACCCTCACACTCACTGTTTGACCCTCACACTCGCTGTTTAATCTTTGCACTCACTGTTTAACCCTCACACTCACTGTTTGACCCTCATACTCACTGTTTGACCCTCACACTCGCTGTTTAACCTTCACACTCACTGTTTAACCTTCACACTCACTGCTTAACACTCACACTCACTGTTTAACCCTCAGTCTCATTGTTTAACCTTTGCACTCACTGTTTAACCCGCACACTCACTGTTTAACCCTCACACTCACTGATTTGCCCTCACACTCACTGAATAACACTCACACTCACTGTTTACCCCTCAGACACACTGATTAACCCTCACACTCTCTGATTAACCCTCACACTCACTGTTTAACCCTCACACTCACTGTTTAACCCTCGCACTCACTGATTAACCCTCACACTCACTGTTTAACCCTCACACTCACTGTTTAACCCTCACACTCACTGTTTAACATTTGCACTTTCTGCTTAACCTTCACTCTCATTGATTAACCCACACACTCACTGTTTAACCCTCGCAATCAATGTTTAACCTTTGCATTCACTGTTTAACCCTCACACTCACTGTTGAACCCTCACACTGACTGTTTAACATTTGCACTTTCTGCTTAACCTTCACTCTCACTGATTAACCCACACACTCACTGTTTATCCATCACACTCACTGTTTAACCCTCACAATCACTGTTTAACATTTGCATTCACTGTTTAAACCTCACACTCACTGTTTAACCCTCGCAATCACTGTTTAACCTTTGCATTCACTGTTTAACCCTCACACTCACTGTTTAACCCTCACACTCACTGTTTAACATTTGCACTTTCTGCTTAACCTTCACTCTCACTGATTAACCCACACACTCACTGTTTAACCCTCGCAATCACTGTTTAACCTTTGCATTCACTGTTTAAACCTCACACTCACTGTTTAACCCTCACACTCACTGTTTAACATTTGCACTTTCTGCTTAACCTTCACTCTCACTGATTAACCCACACACTCACTGTTTAACCATCACACTCACTGTTTAACCCTCGCATTCACTGTTTAACGTTTGCATTCACTGTTTAACCCTCACACTCACTGTGTAACCCTCACACTCACTGTTTAACCCTCACACTCACTGGTTAACCCTCACACTCATTGCTTAACACTCACACTCACTGTTTAGCCCTCAGACTCTCTGTTTAACCCTCACACTCACTGTTTAACACTCGCACTCACTGTTTAATTTTTGCTTTCACTGTTTAACTCTTACACTCACTGTTTAACCCTAACGCTGACACTCACTGTTTAACCCTTACACTCACTGCTTAACCCTCAGACTCACTGTTTAAGCATCAGACTGACTGCTAACGTTCACACTCACTGGTTAACCCTCACATTCACCGTTTAAGCCTCACACTCACTGTTTAACCCTCACACTCACTGCTTAAACCTCACACTCACTGTTTAACCCTCACACTCACTGTTTAACCCTCACACTCACTGTTTAACCCTCACACTCACTGTTTAACCTTTGCAATCACTGTTTAACCCTCACACTCACTGTTTCATCTTTGCACTCACTGTTTGACCCTCACACTCACTGTTTGACCCTCACACTCGCTGTTTAACCTTCACACTCACTGTTTAAACTTCACACTCACTGCTTAACCCTCACACTCACTGTTTAAGTCTCAGTCTCATTGTTTTACCTTTGCACTCACTGTTTAACCCGCACACTCACTGTTTAACCCTCAAACTCATTGTTTATCCTTTGCACTCACTGTTTAACCCTCACACTCATTTTTAACCTTTGCACTCACTGTTTAACCCTCAAAATCAATTTTTAACCCTCACACTCACTGTTTAACCCTCACACTCACTGCTTAAACACTCACTCTCACTGTTTAACCCTCAGACTCACTGATTAACCCTCACACTCACTATTTAACCCTCACACTCACTGTTTAACCCTCGCACTCACTGATTAACCCTCACACTCACTGTTTAACCCTCACACTCACTGTTTAACCCTCGCACTCACTGTTTAACCCTCACACTCACTATTTAACCCTCACACTCACTGTTTAACCCTCGCACTCACTGATTAACCCTCACACTCACTGTTTAACCCTCGCGCTCACTGATTAACCCTCACACTCACTGTTTAACCCTCACACTCACAGTTTAACCATCACACTCACTGTTTAACATTTGCACTTTCTGCTTAACCTTCACTCTCACTGATTAACCCTCACACTCACTGTTTGACCCTCACACTCACAGTTTAACCCTCACACTCACGGCTTAACCCTCGCACTCACTGTTTAACCTTTGCATTCACTGTTTAACCCTCACACTCACTGCTTAACCCTCGCACTCACTGTTTAACCCTCACACTCACATTTTAACCCTCGCACTCACTGTTTAACCTTTGCATTCACTGTTTAATCCTCACACTCACTGTTTAACCTTCACACTCACTGTTTAACCCTCGCACTCACTGTTTAACCTTTGCATTCACTGTTTAACCCGCACTCTCATTGTTTAACAATCACACTCACTGTTTAAACCTCACACTCACTGTTTAACCTTTGCACTTTCTGTTTAACCTTCACTCTCACTGATTAACCCTCACACTCACTGTTTAACCCTCACACTCACTGTTTAATCTTTGCACTCACTGTTTGACCCTCACACTCACAGTTTAACCTTCACACTCACTGTTTAACCCTCACACCCACTGTTTAATCTTTGCATTCACTGTTTGACCCTCACACTCACTGTTTGACCCTCACACTCGTTGTTTAATCTTTGCACTCACTGTTTGACCCTCACACTCACTGTTTGACCCTCACACTCGCTGTTTAATCTTTGCACTCACTGTTTAACCCTCACACTCACTGTTTGACCCTCATACTCACTGTTTGAACCTCACACTCGCTGTTTAACCTTCACACTCACTGTTTAACCTTCACACTCACTGCTTAACACTCACACTCACTGTTTAACCCTCAGTCTCATTGTTTAACCTTTGCACTCACTGTTTAACCCGCACACTCACTGGTTAACCCTCACACTCACTGTTTAACACTCACACTCACTGTTTAACACTCACACTCACTGTTTAACCCTCACACTCACTGTTTAACCCTCACACTCACTGATTTGCCCTCACACTCACTGAATAACACTCACACTCACTGTTTACCCCTCAGACACACTGATTAACCCTCACACTCTCTGATTAACCCTCACACTCACTGTTTAACCCTCACACTCACTGTTTAACCCTCGCACTCACTGATTAACCCTCACACTCACTGTTTAACCCTCACACTCACTGTTTAACCCTCACACTCACTGTTTAACATTTGCACTTTCTGCTTAACCTTCACTCTCATTGATTAACCCACACACTCACTGTTTAACCCTCGCAATCAATGTTTAACCTTTGCATTCACTGTTTAACCCTCACACTCACTGTTGAACCCTCACACTGACTGTTTAACATTTGCACTTTCTGCTTAACCTTCAGTCTCACTGATTAACCCACACACTCACTGTTTAACCATCACACTCACTGTTTAACCCTCGCAATCACTGTTTAACATTTGCATTCACTGTTTAAACCTCACACTCACTGTTTAACCCTCACACTCACTGTTTAGCCCTCAGACTCTCTGTTTAACCCTCACACTCACTGTTTAACACTCGCACTCACTGTTTAATTTTTGCTTTCACTGTTTAACTCTCACACTCACTGTTTAACCCTAACGCTGACACTCACTTTTTAACCCTTACACTCACTGCTTAACCCTCAGACTCACTGTTTAAGCATCAGACTGACTGCTAACGTTCACACTCACTGGTTAACCCTCACATTCACCGTTTAAGCCTCACACTCACTGTTTAACCCTCACACTCACTGCTTAACCCTCACACTCACTGTTTAACCCTCACACTCACTGTTTAACCCTCACACTCACTGTTTAACCTTTGCAATCACTGTTTAACCCTCACACTCACTGTTTCATCTTTGCACTCACTGTTTGACCCTCACACTCACTGTTTGACCCTCACACTCACTGTTTAACCTTCACACTCACTGTTTAAGCTTCACACTCACTGTTTACCTCTCAGTCTCATTGTTTTACCTTTGCACTCACTGTTTAACCCTCAAAATCAATTTTTAACCCTCACACTCACTGTTTAACCCTCACACTCACTGCTTAAACACTCACACTCACTGTTTAACCCTCAGACTCACTGATTAACCCTCACACTCACTATTTAACCCTCACACTCACTGGTTAACCCTCGCACTCACTGTTTAACCTTTGCATTCACTGTGTAATCCTCACACTCACTGTTTAACCTTCACACTCACTGTTTAACCCTCGCACTCACTGTTAACCTTTGCATTCACTGTTTAACCCGCACTCTCATTGTTTAACAATCACACTCACTGTTAAAATCTCACACTCACTGTTTAACCTTTGCACTTTCTGTTTAACCTTTGCACTTTCTGTTTAACCTTCACTCTCACTGATTAACCCTCACACTCACAGTTTAACCCTCACACTCACTGCTTAACCCTCGCACTCACTGTTTAACCTTTGCATTCACTGTTTAACCCTCACACTCACTGCTTAACCCTCGCACTCACTGTTTAACCCTCACACTCACATTTTAACCCTCGCACTCACTGTTTAACCTTTGCATTCACTGTTTAATCCTCACACTCACTGTTTAACCTTCACACTCACTGTTTAACCCTCGCACTCACTGTTTAACCTTTGCATTCACTGTTTAACCCGCACACTCATTGTTTAACAATCACACTCACTGTTTAACCCTCACACTCACTGTTTAACCTTTGCACTTTCTGTTTAACCTTCACTCTCACTGATTTAACCTCACACTCACTGTTTAACCCTCACACTGACTGTTTAACACTCACACTCACTGTTTAAACTTTGCACTCACTGTTTGACCCTCACACTCACAATTTAACCCTCACACTCAATGTTTAACCCTCACACTCACTGTTTAACCCTCACACCCACTGTTTAATCTTTGCACTCACTGTTTAACCCTCACACTCACTGTTTGACACTCACACTCACTGTTTGACCCTCACACTCGCTGTTTGACCCTCACACTCAATGTTTGACCCTCACACTCGCTGTTTAATCTTTGCACTCACTGTTTGACCCTCACACTCACTGTTTGACCCTCACACTCGCTGTTTTATCTTTGCACTCACTGTTTAACCCTCACACTCACGGTTTGACCCTCACACTCACTGTTTGACCCTCACACTCGCTGTTTAACCTTCACACTCACTATTTAACCCTCACACTCACTGTTTAACCTTCGCACTCACTGATTAACCCTCACACTCACTGTTTAACCCTCGCGCTCACTGATTAACCCTCACACTCACTGTTTAACCCTCACACTCACAGTTTAACCATCACACTCACTGTTTAACATTTGCACTCTCTGCTTAACCTTCACTCTCACTGATTAACCCTCACACTCACTGTTTGACCCTCACACTCACTGTTTAACCCTCACACTCACGGCTTAACCCTCGCACTCACTGTTTAACCTTTGCATTCACTGTTTAACCCTCACACTCACTGCTTAACACTCGCACTCACTGTTTAACCCTCACACTCACATTTTAACCCTCGCACTCACTGTTTAACCTTTGCATTCACTGTTTAATCCTCACACTCACTGTTTAACCTTCACACTCACTGTTTAACCCTCGCACTCACTGTTTAACCTTTGCATTCACTGTTTAACCCGCACTCTCATTGTTTAACAATCACACTCACTGTTTAAACCTCACACTCACTGTTTAACCTTTGCACTTTCTGTTTAACCTTCACTCTCACTGATTAACCCTCACACTCACTGTTTAACCCTCACACTCACTGTTTAATCTTTGCACTCACTGTTTGACCCTCACACTCACAGTTTAACCTTCACACTCACTGTTTAACCCTCACACCCACTGTTTAATCTTTGCATTCACTGTTTGACCCTCACATTCACTGTTTGACCCTCACACTCACTGTTTGACCCTCACACTCGCTGTTTAATCTTTGCACTCACTGTTTAACCCTCACACTCACTGTTTGACCCTCATACTCACTGTTTGACCCTCACACTCGCTGTTTAACCTTCACACTCACTGTTTAACCTTCACACTCACTGCTTAACACTCACACTCACTGTTTAACCCTCAGTCTCATTGTTTAACCTTTGCACTCACTGTTTAACCTGCACACTCACTGGTTAACCCTCACACTCACTGTTTAACACTCACACTCACTGTTTAACACTCACACTCACTGCTTAACCCTCACACTCACTGTTTAACCCTCACACTCACTGATTTGCCCTCACACTCACTGAATAACACTCACACTCACTGTTTACCCCTCAGACACACTGATTAACCCTCACACTCTCTGATTAACCCTCACACTCACTGTTTAACCCTCACACTCACTGTTTAACCCTCGCACTCACTGATTAACCCTCACACTCACTGTTTAACCCTCACACTCACTGTTTAACCCTCACACTCACTGTTTAACATTTGCACTTTCTGCTTAACCTTCACTCTCATTGATTAACCCACACACTCACTGTTTAACCCTCGCAATCAATGTTTAACCTTTGCATTCACTGTTTAACCCTCACACTCACTGTTGAACCCTCACACTGACTGTTTAACATTTGCACTTTCTGCTTAACCTTCACTCTCACTGATTAACCCACACACTCACTGTTTAACCATCACACTCACTGTTTAACCCTCGCAATCACTGTTTAACATTTGCATTCACTGTTTAAACCTCACACTCACTGTTTAACCCTCACACTCACTGTTTAGCCCTCAGACTCTCTGTTTAACCCTCACACTCACTGTTTAACACTCGCACTCACTGTTTAATTTTTGCTTTCACTGTTTAACTCTCACACTCACTGTTTAACCCTAACGCTGACACTCACTTTTTAACCCTTACACTCACTGCTTAACCCTCAGACTCACTGTTTAAGCATCAGACTGACTGCTAACGTTCACACTCACTGGTTAACCCTCACATTCACCGTTTAAGCCTCACACTCACTGTTTAACCCTCACACTCACTGCTTAACCCTCACACTCACTGTTTAACCCTCACACTCACTGTTTAACCCTCACACTCACTGTTTAACCTTTGCAATCACTGTTTAACCCTCACACTCACTGTTTCATCTTTGCACTCACTGTTTGACCCTCACACTCACTGTTTGACCCTCACACTCACTGTTTAACCTTCACACTCACTGTTTAAGCTTCACACTCACTGTTTAACTCTCAGTCTCATTGTTTTACCTTTGCACTCACTGTTTAACCATCAAAATCAATTTTTAACCCTCACACTCACTGTTTAACCCTCACACTCACTGCTTAAACACTCACACTCACTGTTTAACCCTCAGACTCACTGATTAACCCTCACACTCACTATTTAACCCTCACACTCACTGGTTAACCCTCGCACTCACTGTTTAACCTTTGCATTCACTGTGTAATCCTCACACTCACTGTTTAACCTTCACACTCACTGTTTAACCCTCGCACTCACTGTTAACCTTTGCATTCACTGTTTAACCCGCACTCTCATTGTTTAACAATCACACTCACTGTTAAAATCTCACACTCACTGTTTAACCTTTGCACTTTCTGTTTAACCTTCACTCTCACTGATTAACCCTCACACTCACAGTTTAACCCTCACACTCACTGCTTAACCCTCGCACTCACTGTTTAACCTTTGCATTCACTGTTTAACCCTCACACTCACTGCTTAACCCTCGCACTCACTGTTTAACCCTCACACTCACATTTTAACCCTCGCACTCACTGTTTAACCTTTGCATTCACTGTTTAATCCTCACACTCACTGTTTAACCTTCACACTCACTGTTTAACCCTCGCACTCACTGTTTAACCTTTGCATTCACTGTTTAACCCGCACACTCATTGTTTAACAATCACACTCACTGTTTAACCCTCACACTCACTGTTTAACCTTTGCACTTTCTGTTTAACCTTCACTCTCACTGATTTAACCTCACACTCACTGTTTAACCCTCACACTGACTGTTTAACACTCACACTCACTGTTTAAACTTTGCACTCACTGTTTGACCCTCACACTCACAATTTAACCCTCACACTCAATGTTTAACCCTCACACTCACTGTTTAACCCTCACACCCACTGTTTAATCTTTGCACTCACTGTTTAACCCTCACACTCACTGCTTGACACTCACACTCACTGTTTGACCCTCACACTCGCTGTTTGACCCTCACACTCAATGTTTGACCCTCACACTCGCTGTTTAATCTTTGCACTCACTGTTTGACCCTCACACTCACTGTTTGACCCTCACACTCGCTGTTTTATCTTTGCACTCACTGTTTAACCCTCACACTCACGGTTTGACCCTCACACTCACTGTTTGACCCTCACACTCGCTGTTTAACCTTCACACTCACTGTTTAACCTTCACACTCACTGCTTAACACTCACACTCACTGTTTAACCCTCAGTCTCATTGTTTCACCTTTGCACTCACTGTTTAACCCGCACACTCACTGTTTAACCCTCACACTCACTGATTTGCCCTCACACTCACTGTTTAACCCTCACACTCACTGTTTAACCCTCACACTCACTGTTTAACATTTGCACTTTCTGCTTAACCTTCACTCTCACTGATTAACCCACACACTGACTGTTTAACCATCACACTCACTGTTTAACACTCACACTCACTGTTTAAACCTCAGACACACTGATTAACCCTCTCACTCACTGTTTAACCCTCACACTCACTGTTTAACCCACGCAATCAATGTTTAACCTTTGAAGTCACTGTTTAACCCTCACACTCACTGTTTAACCCTCACAGTCACTTTTTAACCCTCACACTCACTGATTAGCCCTCACACTCACTGAATGACACTCACACTCACTGTTTAACCATCACACTCACTGACTAACCCTCACACTCTCTGTTTAACCCTCACACTCACTGTTTAACCCTCGCACTCACTGTTTAACATTTGCACTTTCTGTTTAACCTTCACTCTCACTGTTTAACCCTCACACTCACTGTTTAACCCTCACACTCACTGTCTAACCCTAACACTCACTGTTTAACCCTCACACTCACTGTTTAAGAGTCACACTCACTGTTTAATCTTTGCATTCACTGTTTAATCCTCACACCACTGTTTAACCTTCACACTCACTGTTTAACCCTCACACTCACTTTTTAACCGTCACACTCACTGTTTAACCTTTGCTATCACTGTTTAACCCTCACACTCACTGTTTAATCTTTGCACTCACTGTTTGACCCTCACACTCACCTTTTGACCCTCACACTCGCTGTTTATCCTTCACACTCACTGCTTAAACCTCACTCTCACTGTTTATCCCTCAGTCTCATTTTTTAAAATTTGCACTCACTGTTTAACCCTCACACTCACTGTTTAACCCTCACACTCACTGTTTAGCCCTCAAACTCATTGTTTAACATTTGCACTCACTGTTTAACCCTCAAAATCATTTTTTAACCCTCACACTCACTGTTTAAACCTCACACTCACTGCTAATACACTTGCACTCACTGTTGAACCCTCAGATTCACTGTTTAACCCGCACAATCACTGTTTAACACTCGCACTCACTATTTAACCTTTGCTTTCACTGTTTAACCCTCACACTCATTGTTTAACCCTCACACTCACTGTTTAATCCTCACACTCACTGTTTAACCTTTGCACTTTCTGTTTAACCCTCACTCTCACTGATTAACACTCACACTCACTGTTTAACCCTCGCACTCACTGTTTAACCCTCACACACACTGCTTAACTCTCACACTCACTGTTTAACCCTCACACTCACTGTTTAACCCTCACAATCACTGTTTAGCTCTCACACACTCTGTTTAACCCTCACACTCACTGTTTAACCCTCACACTCACTGTTTAACCCTCACACTCACTGTTTAACCCTCGCACTCACTGTTTAACCCTCACACTCTCTGTTTAACCCTCACACTCACTGTTGAACCCTCACACTCACTGTTTAAACCTCACACTCACTGTTTAACACTCACACTCTCTGTTAAATCTTTGAACTCACTGTTTGACCCTCACACTCACTGTTTAACCCTCACACTCCTAGTTTAACCCTCGCACTCACTGTTTAACATTTGCACTCTCTGTTTAACCCTCACACTCACTGGTTAACCCTCACACTCACTGTTTAACCCTCACACTCACTGTTTAACCCTCACACTCAATGTTTAATCTTTGCACTCACTGTTTGACCCTCACACTCTCTGTTTAACCCTCACAATCACTGTTTAACACTCACACTCACTGTTTAACCTTCACACTCACTGCTTAACCCTCACACAATTTTTAACCTTCACACTCACTGCTTAACCCTCACACTCACTGTTTAACCCTCACACTCACTGTTTAACCCTCACACTCACTGCTTAACCCGCACAGTCACTGTTTAACACTCAAACTCATTGTTAAACGTTTGCACTCACTGTTTAAACCTCACACTCACTGTTTAATCTTTGCACTCATTGTTTAACCCTCAAACTCACTGTTTAACCCCCACACTCACTGCTTAAACTTTGCACATATTGTTTAACCCTCAAACTCATTTTTTAACCCTCACACTCACTGTTTAACCCTCAGACTCACCGCTTAACCCTCACACTCACTGTTTAACACTCGCACTCACCATTTAACATTTGCTTTCACTGTTTAACCCTCACACTCATTGTTTCACACTCACACTCACTGCTAACCCTCACACTCACTGTTTAACCTACACACTCACTGTTTAACCCTCACACTCACTGTTTGACCCTCACTCTCACTGTTTAACCCTCGCACTCACTGTTTAACCTTTGCATTCACTGTTTAACACTCACACTCACTGTTTAACCCTCACACTCACTGTTTAACCCTCACACTCACTGTTTAACCCTCACACTCACTGTTTAACCTTAGCACTTTCTGTTTAACCCTCACTCTCACTGATTAACCCTCACACTCACTGTGAAACCCTCACACTCACTGTTAAACCCTCACACTCACTGTTAAAACCTCACACTCACTGTTTAAAACTCACACTCACTGTTTAACCCTCACACTCACTGTTTAACCCTCGCACTCACTGTTTAACCCTCACACACACTGCTTAACTCTCACACTCACTGTTTGACCCTCACACTCGCTGCTTAAACCTCACAGTCTCTGTTTAACCCTCACACTCACTGTTTAACCCTCACACACACTGCTTAACACACACTGACTGTAATCATCACACTCACTACTTAACCCTCACACTCACTGTTTAACCCTCACACTCACTGCTGAACCTTCACACTCACTGTTTAACCCTCACACTCACTGCTTAATCCTCACACTCACTCTTCAAGTCTCACACTCACTGTTTAACCCTCACACTCACTGTTTAACCATCACACTCACTATTTAAACTTCGCACTCACTGTTTAACATACACACTCAATGTTTGACCGTCACACTCACAGTTTTACCCTCGCACACACTGTTTAACCCTCACACTCACTGTTTAACCCTCACACTCACTGATTAACCCTCACACTCACTGTTCAACCCTCACACTCACTGTTTAACACTCATACTCAATGTTTAACCGTCACACTCACAGTTTTACCCTCGCACACACTGTTTAACCCTCACACTCACTGTTTAACCCTCACACTCACTGATTAACCCTCACACTCACTGTTTAACCCTCACACTCACTGTTAAACCCTCACACTCACTGTTTAACACTCATACTCAATGTTTAACCGTCACACTCACAGTTTTACCCTCGCACACACTGTTTAACCCTCACACTCACTGTTTACCCTCACACTCACTGATTAACCCTCACACTCACTGTTTAACCCTCACACTCACTGTTAAACCCTCACACTCACTTTTTAACCCTCACAATCACTGTTTAACATTTGCACTTTCTGTTTAACCTTCACTCTCACTGATTAACCCTCACACTCACTGTATAACCTACACACTCACTGTTTAACCCTCACACTCACTGTTTAACACTCACACTCACTGTTTAACCCTCACACTCACTGTTTAACCCTCACACTCACTGTTTAACCTTTGCATTCACTGTTTAACCCTCGCACTCACTGTTTATCCTTTGCATTCACTGTTTAACCCTCACACTCACTGCTTAACACTCACACTCACTGTTTAACCCTCACACTCACTGTTTAACCCTCGCACACACTGTTTAACCCTCGCACTCACAGTTTAACACTCACACTCACTGTTTAACCTTCACACTCACTGTTTAACTCTCACACTCACTGTTTAACACTCACACTCACTGATTAACACTCACACTCACTGTTTAACCCTCGCACTCACTGTTTAACCCTCACACACACTGTTTAACTCTCACACTCACTGTTTAACGCTCACATTAACTGTTTAAGACTCAGACTCACTGCTTAACCCTCACATTCAATGTTTCACCCTCACACTCACTGTTTAGCTCTCACACACTCTGTTTAACCCTCGCACTCACTGTTTAAACCTCACACTCTCTGTTTAACCCTCACACTCACTGTTTAACCCTCACACTCACTGATTAACCCTCACACTCACTGTTTAACCCTCACACTCACTGTTTAACCCTCAGACTCACTGCTTAACCCTCACACGCACGGTTTAACCCTCAGTCTCATTGTTTCACCTTTGCACTCACTGATTAACCCTCACACTCACTGTTTAACCCTCAAACTTATTGTTTAACCTTTGCACTCACTGTTTAACCCCCACACTCACTGCTTAAACTTTGCACTCATTGTTTAACCCTCAAACTCATTTTTTAACCCTCACACTCATTGTTTAACCCTCACACTCACGGCTTAACACTCACACTCACTGTTTAACCCTCAGACTCACTGCTTAACCCTCACACTCACTGTTTAACACTCGCACTCACCGTTTAACATTTGCTTTCACTGTTTAACCCTCACACTCACTGTTTAACACTCACGCTCACTGATTAACCCTCACACTCACTGTTAAACTCTCACACTCACTGTTAAACCCTCACACTCACTGTTAAAACCTCACACTCACTGTTTAAAACTCACACTCACTGTTTCACATTTGCACTCACTGTTTAACACTCACACTCACTGTTTAATCTTTGCACTCACTGTTTGACCTTCACACTCACTGTTTAACCCTCACAGTCACTGTTTAAACCTCAATCTCATTGTTTAACCTTTGCACTCACTGCTTAACCCTCACAGTCACTGTTTAACCTTTGCACTCACTGTTTAACACTCAAACTCACTGTATAACCTTTGCACTCACTGTTTAACGCTCAAACTCATTTTTTAACCCTCACACTCAGCTTGGCCCTCACACTCGCTGCTTAAACCTCACAGTCTCTGTTTAACCCTCACACTCACTGTATAACCCTCACACACACTGCTTAACACACACTGACTGTGTAATCATCACACTCACTACTTAACCCTCACACTCACTGCTTAACACTCACAGTCACTGCTAAACCCTCAAACTCACTGTTTAACACTCACACTCACTGCTTAATCCTCACACTCACTGTTTAAACTTTGCACTCACTGTTTAACCCTCACACTCACTGATTAACACTCACACTCACTGTTTAACCCTCGCACTCACTGTTTAACCCTCACACAGACTGTTTAACTCTCACACTCACTGTTTAACCCTCACATTCAATGTTTAACCCTCACACTCACTGTTTAGCTCTCACACACTCTGTTTAACTCTCACACTCACTGTTTAACCCTCACACTCGCTGATTAGCCCTCACACTCACTGCATAACACTCACACTCACTGTTTAACCCTCACACTCACTGATTAACCCTCACACTCACTGTTTAACCCTCACACTCACTGTTTAACCCTCGCACTCACTGTTTAAACCTCACACTCTCTGTTTAACCCTCACACTCACTGTTTTACCCTCACACTCACTGATTAACCCTCACACTCACTGTTTAACCCTCACACTCACTGTTTTACCCTCACACTCACTGTTTAACCCTCACACTCATTGTTTAACATTTGCAGTCTCTGTTTAACCCTCACACTCACTGCTTAATCATCACACTCACTCTTCAAGTCTCACACACTGTTTAACCCTCACACTCACTGTTTAACCATCACACTCACTATTTAAACTTCGCACTCACTGTTTAACATTCACACTCAATGTTTGACCGTCACACTCACAGTTTTACCCTCGCACACACTGTTTAACCCTCACACTCACTGTTTAACCCTCACACTCACTGTTTAACCCTCGCAATCACTGTTTAACCTTTGCATTCACTGTTTAAACCTCACACTCACTGTTTAACCCTCACACTCACTGTTTAACATTTGCACTTTCTGCTTAACCTTCACTCTCACTGATTAACCCACACACTCACTGTTTAACCATCACACTCACTGTTTAACCCTCGCATTCACAGTTTAACCTTTGCATTCACAGTTTAACCCTCACACTCACTGTGTGACCCTCACACTCACTGTTTAAGCCTCACACTCACTGGTTAACCCTCACACTCATTGCTTAACACTCACACTCACTGTTTAGCCCTCAGACTCTCTGTTTAACCCTCACACTCACTGTTTAACACTCGCACTCACTGTTTAATTTTTGCTTTCACTGTTTAACTCTTACACTCACTTTTTAACCCTAACGCTGACACTCACTGTTTAACCCTTACACTCACTGCTTAACCCTCAGACTCACTGTTTAAGCATCAGACTGACTGCTAACGTTCACACTCACTGGTTAACCCTCACATTCACCGTTTAAGCCTCACACTCAATGTTTAACCCTCACACTCACTGCTTAAACCTCACACTCACTGTTTAACCCTCACACTCACTGTTTAACCCTCACACTCACTGTTTAACCCTCACACTCACTGTTTAACCTTTGCAATCACTGTTTAACCCTCACACTCACTGTTTCATCTTTGCACTCACTGTTTGACCCTCACACTCACTGTTTGACCCTCACACTCACTGTTTGACCCTCACACTCGCTGTTTAACCTTCACACTCACTGTTTAAACTTCACACTCACTGCTTAACCCTCACACTCACTGTTTAAGTCTCAGTCTCATTGTTTTACCTTTGCACTCACTGTTTAACCCGCACACTCACTGTTTAACCCTCAAACTCATTGTTTAACCTTTGCACTCACTGTTTAACCCTCACACTCATTTTTAACCTTTGCACTCACTGTTTAACCCTCAAAATCAATTTTTAACCCTCACACTCACTGTTTAACCCTCACACTCACTGCTTAAACACTCACTCTCACTGTTTAACCCTCAGACTCACTGATTAACCCTCACACTCACTATTTAACCCTCACACTCACTGTTTAACCCTCGCACTCACTGATTAACCCTCACACTCACTGTTTAACCCTCACACTCACTGTTTAACCCTCGCACTCACTGATTAACCCTCGCACTCACTCATTAACCCTCGCACTCACTGTTTAACCCTCACACTCACTGTTTTACCCTCGCACTCACTGATTAACCCTCGCACTCACTGATTAACCCTCACACTCACAGTTTAACCCTCACACTCACTGTTTCACCCTCACACTCACTATTTAACCCTCGCACTCACTGTTTAACCCTCACACTCACTATTTAACCCTCACACTCACTGTTTAACCCTCGCACTCACTGATTAACCCTCACACTCACTGTTTAACCCTCGCGCTCACTGATTAACCCTCACACTCACTGTTTAACCCTCACACTCACAGTTTAACCATCACACTCACTGTTTAACATTTGCACTTTCTGCTTAACCTTCACTCTCACTGATTAACCCTCACACTCACTGTTTGACCCTCACACTCACAGTTTAACCCTCACACTCACGGCTTAACCCTCGCACTCACTGTTTAACCTTTGCAATCACTGTTTAACCCTCACACTCACTGCTTAACCCTCGCACTCACTGTTTAACCCTCACACTCACATTTTAACCCTCGCACTCACTGTTTAACCTTTGCATTCACTGTTTAATCCTCACACTCACTGTTTAACCTTCACACTCACTGTTTAACCCTCGCACTCACTGTTTAACCTTTGCATTCACTGTTTAACCCGCACTCTCATTGTTTAACAATCACACTCACTGTTTAAACCTCACACTCACTGTTTAACCTTTGCACTTTCTGTTTAACCTTCACTCTCACTGATTAACCCTCACACTCACTGTTTAACCCTCACACTCACTGTTTAATCTTTGCACTCACTGTTTGACCCTCACACTCACAGTTTAACCTTCACACTCACTGTTTAACCCTCACACCCACTGTTTAATCTTTGCATTCACTGTTTGACCCTCACACTCACTGTTTGACCCTCACACTCGTTGTTTAATCTTTGCACTCACTGTTTGACCCTCACACTCACTGTTTGACCCTCACACTCGCTGTTTAATCTTTGCACTCACTGTTTAACCCTCACACTCACTGTTTGACCCTCATACTCACTGTTTGACCCTCACACTCGCTGTTTAACCTTCACACTCACTGTTTAACCTTCACACTCACTGCTTAACACTCACACTCACTGTTTAACCCTCAGTCTCATTGTTTAACCTTTGCACTCACTGTTTAACCCGCACACTCACTGGTTAACCCTCACACTCACTGTTTAACACTCACACTCACTGTTTAACACTCACACTCACTGTTTAACCCTCACACTCACTGTTTAACCCTCACACTCACTGATTTGCCCTCACACTCACTGAATAACACTCACACTCACTGTTTACCCCTCAGACACACTGATTAACCCTCACACTCTCTGATTAACCCTCACACTCACTGTTTAACCCTCACACTCACTGTTTAACCCTCGCACTCACTGATTAACCCTCACACTCACTGTTTAACCCTCACACTCACTGTTTAACCCTCACACTCACTGTTTAACATTTGCACTTTCTGCTTAACCTTCACTCTCATTGATTAACCCACACACTCACTGTTTAACCCTCGCAATCAATGTTTAACCTTTGCATTCACTGTTTAACCCTCACACTCACTGTTGAACCCTCACACTGACTGTTTAACATTTGCACTTTCTGCTTAACCTTCACTTTCACTGATTAACCCACACACTCACTGTTTAACCATCACACTCACTGTTTAACCCTCGCAATCACTGTTTAACATTTGCATTCACTGTTTAAACCTCACACTCACTGTTTAACCCTCACACTCACTGTTTAGCCCTCAGACTCACTGTTTAACCCTCACACTCACTGTTTAACACTCGCACTCACTGTTTAATTTTTGCTTTCACTGTTTAACTCTCACACTCACTGTTTAACCCTAACGCTGACACTCACTTTTTAACCCTTACACTCACTGCTTAACCCTCAGACTCACTGTTTAAGCATCAGACAGACTGCTAACGTTCACACTCACTGGTTAACCCTCACATTCACCGTTTAAGCCTCACACTCACTGTTTAACCCTCACACTCACTGTTTAACCCTCACACTCACTGCTTAACCCTCACACTCACTGTTTAACCCTCACACTCACTGTTTAACCCTCACACTCACTGTTTAACCTTTGCAATCACTGTTTAACCCTCACACTCACTGTTTCATCTTTGCACTCACTGTTTGACCCTCACACTCACTGTTTGACCCTCACACTCGCTGTTTAACCTTCACACTCGCTGTTTAACCTTCACACTCACTGTTTAAGCTTCACACTCACTGTTTAACCCTCAAAATCAATTTTTAACCCTCACACTCAGTGTTTAACCCTCACACTCACTGCTTAAACACTCACACTCACTGTTTAACCCTCAGACTCACTGATTAACCCTCACACTCACTATTTAACCCTCACACTCACTGGTTAACCCTCACACTCACTGTTTAACCTTCACACTCACTGTTTAACCCTCGCACTCACTGTTAACCTTTGCATTCACTGTTTAACCCGCACTCTCATTGTTTAACAATCACACTCACTTTTAAAATCTCACACTCACTGTTTAACCTTTGCACTTTCTGTTTAACCTTCACTCTCACTGATTAACCCTCACACTCACAGTTTAACCCTCACACTCACTGCTTAACCCTCGCACTCACTGTTTAACCTTTGCATTCACTGTTTAACCCTCACACTCACTGCTTAACCCTCGCACTCACTGTTTAACCCTCACACTCACATTTTAACCCTCGCACTCACTGTTTAACCTTTGCATTCACTGTTTAATCCTCACACTCACTGTTTAACCTTCACACTCACTGTTTAACCCTCGCACTCACTGTTTAACCTTTGCATTCACTGTTTAACCCGCACACTCATTGTTTAACAATCACACTCACTGTTTAACCCTCACACTCACTGTTTAACCTTTGCACTTTCTGTTTAACCTTCACTCTCACTGATTTAACCTCACACTCACTGTTAAACCCTCACACTGACTGTTTAACACTCACACTCACTGTTTAAACTTTGCACTCACTGTTTGACCCTCACACTCACAATTTAACCCTCACACTCAATGTTTAACCCTCACACTCACTGTTTAACCCTCACACCCACTGTTTAATCTTTGCACTCACTGTTTAACCCTCACACTCACTGTTTGACACTCACACTCACTGTTTGACCCTCACACTCGCTGTTTGACCCTCACACTCAATGTTTGACCCTCACACTCGCTGTTTAATCTTTGCACTCACTGTTTGACCCTCACACTCACTGTTTGACCCTCACACTCGCTGTTTTATCTTTGCACTCACTGTTTAACCCTCACACTCACGGTTTGACCCTCACACTCACTGTTTGACCCTCACACTCGCTGTTTAACCTTCACACTCACTGTTTAACCTTCACACTCACTGCTTAACACTCACACTCACTGTTTAACCCTCAGTCTCATTGTTTCACCTTTGCACTCACTGTTTAACCCGCACACTCACTGTTTAACCCTCACACTCACTGATTTGCCCTCACACTCACTGTTTAACCCTCACACTCACTGTTTAACCCTCACACTCACTGTTTAACATTTGCACTTTCTGCTTAACCTTCACTCTCACTGATTAACCCACACACTGACTGTTTAACCATCACACTCACTGTTTAACACTCACACTCACTGTTTAAACCTCAGACACACTGATTAACCCTCTCACTCACTGTTTAACCCTCACACTCACTGTTTAACCCACGCAATCACTGTTTAACCTTTGAATTCACTGTTTAACCCTCACACTCACTGTTTAACCCTCACACTCACTTTTTAACCCTCACACTCACTGATTAGCCCTCACACTCACTGAATGACACTCACACTCACTGTTTAACCATCACACTCACTGACTAACCCTCACACTCACTGTTTAACCCTCACACTCACTGTTTAACCCTCACACTCACTGTTTAACATTTGCACTTTCTGCTTAACCTTCACTCTCACTGATTAACCCACACACTGACTGTTTAACCATCACACTCACTGTTTAACACTCACACTCACTGTTTAAACCTCAGACACACTGATTAACCCTCTCACTCACTGTTTAACCTTCACTCTCACTGTTTAACCCTCACACTCACTGTTTAACCCTCACACTCACTGTCTAACCCTAACACTCACTGTTTAACCCTCACACTCACTGTTTAAGAGTCACACTCACTGTTTAATCTTTGCATTCACTGTTTAATCCTCACACCACTCTTTAACCTTCACACTCACTGTTTAACCCTCACACTCACTTTTTAACCGTCACACTCACTGTTTAACCTTTGCTATCACTGTTTAACCCTCACACTCACTGTTTAATCTTTGCACTCACTGTTTGACCCTCACACTCACTGTTTGACCCTCACACTCGCTGTTTATCCTTCACACTCACTGCTTAAACCTCACTCTCACTGTTTATCCCTCAGTCTCATTGTTTAAAATTTGCACTCACTGTTTAACCCTCACACTCACTGTTTAACCCTCACACTCACTGTTTAACCCTCAAACTCATTGTTTAACATTTGCACTCACTGTTTAACCCTCAAAATCATTTTTTAACCCTCACACTCACTGTTTAAACCTCACACTCACTGCTAATACACTTGCACTCACTGTTGAACCCTCAGATTCACTGTTTAACCCGCAAAATCACTGATTAACACTCGCACTCACTGTTTAACCTTTGCTTTCACTGTTTAACCCTCACACTCATTGTTTAACCCTCACACTCACTGTTTAATCCTCACACTCACTGTTTAACCTTTGCACTTTCTGTTTAACCCTCACTCTCACTGATTAACACTCACACTCACTGTTTAACCCTCGCACTCACTGTTTAACCCTCACACACACTGCTTAACTCTCACACTCACTGTTTAACCCTCACACTCACTGTTTAACCCTCACAATCACTGTTTAGCTCTCACACACTCTGTTTAACCCTCACACTCACTGTTTAACCCTCACACTCACTGTTTAACCCTCACACTCACTGTTTAACCCTCGCACTCACTGTTTAACCCTCACACTCTCTGTTTAACCCTCACACTCACTGTTGAACCCGCACACTCACTGTTTAAACCTCACACTCACTGTTTAACACTCACACTCTCTGTTAAATCTTTGAACTCACTGTTTGACCCTCACACTCACTGTTTAACCCTCACACTCATAGTTTAACCCTCGCACTCACTGTTTAACATTTGCAGTCTCTGTTTAACCCTCACACTCACTGGTTAACCCTCACACTCACTGTTTAACCCTCACACTCACTGTTTAACCCTCACACTCAATGTTTAATCTTTGCACTCACTGTTTGACCCTCACACTCTCTGTTTAACCCTCACAATCACTGTTTAACACTCACACTCACTGTTTAACCTTCACACTCACTGCTTAACCCTCACACAATTTTTAACCTTCACACTCACTGCTTAACCCTCACACTCACTGTTTAACCCTCACACTCACTGTTTAACCCTCACACTCACTGTTTAACCCGCACAGTCACTGTTTAACACTCAAACTCATTGTTAAACCTTTGCACTCACTGTTTAAACCTCACACTCACTGTTTAATCTTTGCACTCATTGTTTAACCCTCAAACTCACTGTTTAACCCCCACACTCACTGCTTAAACTTTGCACATATTGTTTAACCCTCAAACTCATTTTTTAACCCTCACACTCACTGTTTAACCCTCAGACTCACCGCTTAACCCTCACACTCACTGTTTAACACTTGCACTCACCATTTAACATTTGCTTTCACTGTTTAACCCTCACACTCATTGTTTCACACTCACACTCACTGCTAACCCTCACACTCACTGTTTAACCTACACACTCACTGTTTAACCCTCACACTCACTGTTTGACCCTCACTCTCACTGTTTAACCCTCGCACTCACTGTTTAACCTTTGCATTCACTGTTTAACACTCACACTCACTGTTTAACCCTCACACTCACTGTTTAACCCTCACACTCACTGTTTAACCCTCACACTCACTGTTTAACCTTAGCACTTTCTGTTTAACCCTCACTCTCACTGATTATCCCTCACACTCACTGTGAAACCCTCACACTCACTGTTAAACCCTCACACTCACTGTTAAAACCTCACACTCACTGTTTAACCCTCACACTCACTGTTTAACCCTCACACTCATTGTTTAACCCTCGCACTCACTGTTTAACCCTCACACACACTGCTTAACTCTCACACTCACTGTTTGACCCTCACACTCGCTGCTTAAACCTCACAGTCTCTGTTTAACCCTCACACTCACTGTTTAACCCTCACACACACTGCTTAACACACACTGACTGTAATCATCACACTCACTACTTAACCCTCACACTCACTGTTTAACCCTCACACTCACTGCTGAACCTTCACACTCACTGTTTAACCCTCACACTCACTGCTTAATCCTCACACTCACTCTTCAAGTCTCACACTCACTGTTTAACCCTCACACTCACTGTTTAACCATCACACTCACTATTTAAACTTCGCACTCACTGTTTAACATTCACACTCAATTTTTGACCGTCACACTCACAGTTTTACCCTCGCACACACTGTTTAACCCTCACACTCACTGTTTAACCCTCACACTCACTGATTAACCCTCACACTCACTGTTCAACCCTCACACTCACTGTTTAACACTCATACTCAATGTTTAACTGTCACACTCACAGTTTTACCCTCGCACACACTGTTTAACCCTCACACTCACTGTTTAACCCTCACACTCACTGTTTAACCCTCACACTCACTGATTAACCCTCACACTCACTGTTTAACCCTCACACTCACTGTTAAACCCTCACACTCACTTTTTAACCCTCACAATCACTGTTTAACATTTGCACTTTCTGTTTAACCTTCACTCTCACTGATTAACCCTCACACTCACTGTATAACCTACACACTCACTGTTTAACCCTCACACTCACTGTTTAACACTCACACTCACTGTTTAACCCTCACACTCACTGTTTAACCCTCACACTCACTGTTTAACCTTTGCATTCACTGTTTAACCCTCGCACTCACTGTTTATCCTTTGCATTCACTGTTTAACCCTCACACTCACTGCTTAACACTCACACTCACTATTTAACCCTCACACTCACTGTTTAACCCTCGCACACACTGTTTAACCCTCGCACTCACAGTTTAACACTCACACTCACTGTTTAACCTTCACACTCACTGTTTAACTCTCACACTCACTGTTTAACACTCACACTCACTGATTAACACTCACACTCACTGTTTAACCCTCGCACTCACTGTTTAACCCTCACACACACTGTTTAACTCTCACACTCACTGTTTAACGCTCACATTAACTGTTTAAGACTCAGACTCACTGCTTAACCCTCACATTCAATGTTTCACCCTCACACTCACTGTTTAGCTCTCACACACTCTGTTTAACCCTCACACTCACTGTTTAACCCTCACACTCACTGATTAACCCTCACACTCACTGTTTAACCCTCACACTCACTGATTAACCCTCACACTCACTGTTTAACCCTCACACTCACTGTTTAACCCTCGCACTCACTGTTTAAACCTCACACTCTCTGTTTAACCCTCACACTCACTGTTTAACCCTCACACTCACTGATTAACCCTCACACTCACTGTTTAACCCTCACACTCACTGTTTAACCCTCAGACTCACTGCTTAACCCTCACACGCACGGTTTAACCCTCAGTCTCATTGTTTCACCTTTGCACTCACTGATTAACCCTCACACTCACTGTTTAACCCTCAAACTTATTGTTTAACCTTTGCACTCACTGTTTAACCCCCACACTCACTGCTTAAACTTTGCACTCATTGTTTAACCCTCAAACTCATTTTTTAACCCTCACACTCACTGTTTAACCCTCACACTCACGGCTTAACACTCACACTCACTGTTTAACCCTCAGACTCACTGCTTAACCCTCACACTCACTGTTTAACACTCGCACTCACCGTTTAACATTTGCTTTCACTGTTTAAACCTCACACTCACTGTTTAACACTCACTCTCACTGATTAACCCTCACACTCACTGTTAAACTCTCACACTCACTGTTAAACCCTCACACTCACTGTTAAAACCTCACACTCACTGTTTAAAACTCACACTCACTGTTTCACATTTGCACTCACTGTTTAACACTCACACTCACTGTTTAATCTTTGCACTCACTGTTTGACCTTCACACTCACTGTTTAACCCTCACAGTCACTGTTTAAACCTCAATCTCATTGTTTAACCTTTGCACTCACTGCTTAACCCTCACAGTCACTGTTTAACCTTTGCACTCACTGTTTAACACTCAAACTCACTGTATCACCTTTGCACTCACTGTTTAACGCTCAAACTCATTTTTTAACCCTCACACTCAGCTTGACCCTCACACTCGCTGCTTAAACCTCACAGTCTCTGTTTAACCCTCACACTCACTGTATAACCCTCACACACACTGCTTAACACACACTGACTGTAATCATCACACTCACTGCTTAACCCTCACACTCACTGCTTAACACTCACAGTCACTGCTTAACCCTCAAACTCACTGTTTAACCCTCACACTCACTGTTTAACCCTCACACTCACTGTTTAAACTTTGCACTCACTGTTTAACCCTCACACTCACTGATTAACACTCACACTCACTGTTTAACCCTCGCACTCACTGTTTAACCCTCACACAGACTGTTTAACTCTCACACTCACTGTTTAACCCTCACATTCAATGTTTAACCCTCACACTCACTGTTTAGCTCTCACACACTCTGTTTAACCCTCACACTCACTGTTTAACCCTCACACTCGCTGATTAGCCCTCACACTCACTGCATAACACTCACACTCACTGTTTAACCCTCACACTCACTGATTAACCCTCACACTCACTGTTTAACCCTCACACTCACTGTTTAACCCTCGCACTCACTGTTTAAACCTCACACTCTCTGTTTAACCCTCACACTCACTGTTTTACCCTCACACTCACTGATTAACCCTCACACTCACTGTTTAACCCTCACACTCACTGTTTTACCCTCACACTCACTGTTTAACCCTCACACTCATTGTTTAACATTTGCAGTCTCTGTTTAACCCTCACACTCACTGCTTAATGCTCACACTCACTCTTCAAGTCTCACACTCACTGTTTAACCCTCACACTCACTGTTTAACCATCACACTCACTATTTAAACTTCGCACTCACTGTTTAACATTCACACTCAATGTTTGACCGTCACACTCACAGTTTTACCCTCGCACACACTGTTTAACCCTCACACTCACTGTTTAACCCTCACACTCACTGATTAACCCTCACACTCACTGTTCAACCCTCACACTCACTGTTTAACACTCATACTCAATGTTTAACCGTCACACTCGCAGTTTTACCCTCGCACACACTGTTTAACCCTCACACTCACTGATTAACCCTCACACTCACTGTTTAACCCTCACACTCACTGTTTTACCCTCACACTCACTGTTTAACCCTCACACTCATTGTTTAACATTTGCAGTCTCTGTTTAACCCTCACACTCACTGCTTAATGCTCACACTCACTCTTCAAGTCTCACACTCACTGTTTAACCCTCACACTCACTGTTTAACCATCACACTCACTATTTAAACTTCGCACTCACTGTTTAACATTCACACTCAATGTTTGACCGTCACACTCACAGTTTTACCCTCGCACACACTGTTTAACCCTCACACTCACTGTTTAACCCTCACACTCTCTGATTAACCCTCACACTCACTGTTCAACCCTCACACTCACTGTTTAACACTCATACTCAATGTTTAACCGTCACACTCACAGTTTTACCCTCGCACACACTGTTTAACCCTCACACTCACTGATTAACCCTCACACTCACTGTTTAAACTTCGCACTCACTGTTTAACATTCACACTCAATGTTTGACCGTCACACTCACAGTTTTACCCTCGCACACACTGTTTAACCCTCACACTCACGGTTTAATCTTTGCACTCACTGTTTAACCCTCACACTCACTGTTTAACCCTCACAGTCACTGTTTAACCCTCAAACTCATTGTTTAACCTTTGCACTCACTGCTTAACCCTCACACTCACTGTTTAACCTTTGCACTCACTGTTATACGCTCAAACTCATTTTTTAACCCTCACACTCGCTGCTTAAACCTCACAGTCTCTGTTTAACCCTCACACTCACTGTTTAACCCTCACACACACTGCTTAACCCTCACACTCACTGTTTAACACTCACAGTCACTGCTTAACCCTCAAACTCACTGTTTAACACTCACACTCACTGTTTAACCCTCACACTCGCTGTTTAACCCTCACACTCACTGCTTAACCCTCACACTCACTGTTTAACCCTCACACTCACTGCTTAATCCTCACACTCACTGTTTAACACTCATACTCAATGTTTAACCGTCACACGCACAGTTTTACCCTCGCACACACTGTTTAACCCTCGCACACACTGTTTAAACCTCACACTCACTGTTTAAACCTCACACTCACTGTTTAACCCTCACACTCACTGTTTAACCCTCACACTCACTGTTTAACCCTCACAATCACTGTTTAACCCTCACAATCACTGTTTAACCCTCACAATCACTGTTTAACATTTGCACTTTCTGTTTAACATTCACTCTCACTGATTAAACCTCACACTCACTGTTTAACCTACACACTCACTGTTTAACCCTCACACTCACTGTTTAACACTCACACTCACTGTTTGACCCTCACACTAACTGTGTAACCCTCACTCTCACTGTTTAACCCTCACACTCACTGTTTATCCTTTGCATTCACTGTTTAACCCTCACACTCACTGCTTAACACTCACACTCACTGTTTAACCCTCACACTCACTGTTTAACCCTCGCACACACTGTTTAACCCTCGCACTCACAGTTTAACACTCACACTCACTGTTTAACCTTCACACTCACTGTTTAACTCTCACACTCACTGTTTAACACTCACACTCACTGATTAACACTCACATTCACTGTTTAACCCTCGCACTCACTGTTTAACCCTCACACACACTGTTTAACTCTCACACTCACTGTTTAACGCTCACATTAACTGTTTAAGACTCAGACTCACTGCTTAACCCTCACATTCAATGTTTCACCCTCACACTCACTGTTTAGCTCTCACACACTCTGTTTAACCCTCACACTCACTGTTTAACCCTCACACTCACTGATTAACCCTCACACTCACTGTTTAACCCTCACACTCACTGTTTAACCCTCGCACTCACTGTTTAAACCTCACACTCTCTGTTTAACCCTCAGAATCACTGTTTAACCCTCACACTCACTGATTAACCCTCACACTCACTTCTTAACCCTCACACGCACTGTTTAACCCTCAGTCTCATTGTTTCACCTTTGCACTCACTGATTAACCCTCACACTCACTGTTTAACCCTCAAACTTATTGTTTAACCTTTGCACTCACTGTTTAACCCCCACACTCACTGCTTAAACTTTGCACTCATTGTTTAACCCTCAAACTCATTTTTTAACCCTCACACTCACTGTTTAACCCTCACACTCACGGCTTAACACTCACACTCACTGTTTAACCCTCAGACTCACTGCTTAACCCTCACACTCACTGTTTAACACTCACTCTCACTGATTAACCCTCACACTCACTGTTAAACTCTCACACTCACTGTTAAACCCTCACACTCACTGTTAAAACCTCACACTCACTGTTTAAAACTCACACTCACTGTTTCACATTTGCACTCACTGTTTAACACTCACACTCACTGTTTAATCTTTGCACTCACTGTTTGACCTTCACACTCACTGTTTAACCCTCACACTCGCTGTTTAACCTTCACACTCACTGTTTAAACCTCAATCTCATTGTTTAACCTTTGCACTCACTGCTTAACCCTCACAGTCACTGTTTAACCTTTGCACTCACTGTTTAACACTCAAACTCACTGTATAACCTTTGCACTCACTGTTTAACGCTCAAACTCATTTTTTAACCCTCACACTCAGCTTCACCCTCACACTCGCTGCTTAAACCTCACAGTCTCTGTTTAACCCTCACACTCACTGTATAACCCTCACACACACTGCTTAACACACACTGACTGTGTAATCATCACACTCACTACTTAACCCTCACACTCACTGTTTAACCCTCACACTCACTGCTTAATCCTCACACTCACTGTTTAAATCTCGCACTCACTGTTTAACACTCACACTCACTGTTTATCCTTTGCACTCACTGCTTAACCCTCACAGTCACTGTTTAAACTTTGCACTCACTGTTTAACCCTCACACTCACTGATTAACCCTCACACTCACTGTTTAACTCTCACACACACTGTTTAACTCTCACACTCACTGTTTAACCCTCACTCTCACTGCTGAAGACTCGGACTCATTGCTTAACCCTCACATTCACTGTTTATCCCTCACACTCTCTGTTTAACCCTCACACTCGCTGTTTAACCTTCACACTCACTGTTTAAACCTCAATCTCATTGTTTAACCTTTGCACTCACTGCTTAACCCTCACAGTCACTGTTTAACCTTTGCACTCACTGTTTAACGCTCAAACTCATTTTTTAACCCTCACACTCAGCTTCACCCTCACACTCGCTGCTTAAACCTCACAGTCTCTGTTTAACCCTCACACTCACTGTATAACCCTCACACACACTGCTTAACACACACTGACTGTGTAATCATCACACTCACTACTTAACCCTCACACTCACTGTTTAACCCTCACACTCACTGCTTAATCCTCACACTCACTGTTTAAACTTTGCACTCACTGTTTAACCCTCACACTCACTGATTAACCCTCACACTCACTGTTTAACCCTCACACAGACTGTTTAACTCTCACACTCACTGTTTAACGCTCACATTAACTGTTTAAGACTCAGACTCACTGCTTAACCCTCACATTCAATGTTTAACCCTCACGCTCACTGTTTAGCTCTCACACACTCTGTTTAACCCTCACACTCACTGTTTAACCCTCACACTCGCTGATTAGCCCTCACACTCACTGCATAACACTCACACTCACTGTTTAACCCTCACACTCACTGATTAACCCTCACACTCACTGTTTAACCCTCACACTCACTGTTTAACCTTCGCACTCACTGTTTAAACCTCACACCCTCTGTTTAACCCTCACACTCACTGTTTAACCCTCACACTCACTGATTAACCCTCACACTCACTGTTTAACCCTCACACTCACTGTTTTACCCTCACACTCACTGTTTAACCCTCACAATTGTTTAACATTTGCAGGCTCTGTTTAACCCTCACACTCACTGTTTAACCCTCACACTCACTGTTTAACATTTGCACTCTCTGTTTAACCCTCACACTCACTGGTTAACCCTCACACTCACTGTTTAACCCTCACACTCACTGTTTAACCCTCACACTCACTGTTTAACCCTCACACTCAATGTTTAATCTTTGCACTCACTGTTTAACCCTCACACTCACTGTTTAAACATTGCACTCACTGTTTAACCCTCACAATCACTGTTTAAACATTGCACTTACTGTTTAACCTTTGCACTCACTGCTTAACCCTCACACTCACTATTTAACCCGCACAGTCACTGTTTAACCCTCAAACTCATTGTTAAACCTTTGCACTCACTGTTTAAACCTCATACTCACTGTTTAACCTTTGCACTCACTGTTTAACCCTCAAACTCACTGTTTAACCCCCACACTCACTGCTTAAACTTTGCACCTATTGTTTAAACCTCAAACTCATTTTTTAACCCTCACACTCACTGTTTAACCCTCAGACTCACTGTTTAACCCTCAGACTCACTGTTTAACACTCGCACTCACCGTTTAACATTTGCTTTCACTGTTTAACCCTCACACTCATTGTTTAACCCTCACACTCACTGTTTAACCCTCACACTCACTGTTAAACCCTCACACTCACTGTTAAACCCTCACACTCACTGTTAAAACCTCACACTCACTGTTTAAAACTCACACTCACTGTTTCACATTTGCACTCACTGTTTAACCCTCGCACTCACTGTTTAACCCTCACACTCACTGTTAAAACCACACACTCACTGTTTAAAACTCACACTCACTGTTTAAAACTCACACTCACTGTTTCACATTTGCACTCACTGTTTAACCCTCGCACTCACTGTTTAACCCTCGCACTCACTGTTTAACCCTCGCACTCACTGTTTAACCCTCGCACTCACTGTTTAACCCTCGCACTCACTGTTTAACCCTCACACTCACTGCTTAACTCTCACACTCACTGTTTAACCCTCACACTCACTGTTTAAGACTCGGACTCACTGCTTAACCCTCACATTCAATGTTTAACCCTCACACTCACTGTTTAACCCTCACACTCACTGAATAACACTCACACTCTCTGTTTAATCTTTGCACTCACTGTTTGACCCTCACACTCACTTTTTAACCCTCACACTCACTGTTTAAACCTCAACCTCATTGTTTAACCTTTGCACTCACTGCTTAACCTTCACAGTCACTGTTTAACCTTTGCACTCACTGTTTAACCCTCAAACTCACTCTATAAACTTTGCACTCACTGTTTAACCCTCAAACTCATTTTTTAACCCTCACACTCACTGTTTAACCCTCACACTCACTGTTTAACCCTCACACTCAATGTTTAACCCTCACATTCACTGCTAAACCCTCACACTCACTGTTTAACCCTCACACTCACTGCTTAATCCTCACACTCACTCTTCAAGTCTCACACTCACTGTTTAACCCTCACACTCACTGTTTAACCCTCACACTCACTGTTTAACCATCACACTCACTGTTTAACCCTCACACTCACTGTTTAACCCTCGGACTCACTGTTTAACCTTTGCATTCACTGTTTAACCCTCACACTTTCTGTTTAACCCCCAAACTCATTTCGTAACCCTCACACTCACTGCTTAACCCTCACACTCACTGCTTAACACTCACACTCACCGTTTAACCCTCAGACTCACTGTTTAACCCTCACACTCTCTGTTTAACCCTCACACTCACTGTTTAATCTTTGCACTCACTGTTTGACCCTCACATTCACTGTTTGACTCTCACACTCACTGTTTGACCCTCACACTCGCTGTTTAACCTTCACACTCACTTTTTAACCTTCACACTCACTGCTTAACCCTCACACTCACTGTTTAACCCTCACACTCACTGTTTAACCTTTGCAACCACTGTTTAACCCTCAAACTCACTGTTTAACCTTTGCACTCACTGTTTAACCCCCACACTCACTGTTTCAACTTTGCACTCATTGTTTAACCCTCACTCATTTTTTAACCCTCACTCTCACTGTTTAACCCTCGCACTCACTGCTTAACATTCACACTCCCAATTTAACCCTCAGACTCACTGTTTAACCCTCACACTCATTGTTTAACACTCGCACTCACTGTTCAACCCTCACACTCATTGTTTAACCCTCACACTCACTGTTTAACCCTCACACTCACTGTTTAACCTTTGCACTTTCTGTTTAACCCTCACTCTCACTGATTAACCCTCACACTCACTTTTTAACCCTCACACTCACTGTTTAACCCTCACACTCACTGTTTAACCTTTGCACTCACTGTTTAACCCTCACACTCACTGTTTGACCATCGCAATCACTGTTTAAACCGCAATCTCTTTGTTTAACCTTTGCACTCACTGTTTAACCCTCACACTCACTGTTTAACCTTTGCAACCACTGTTTAACCCTCAAACTCACTGTTTAACCTTTGCACTCACTGTTTAACCCCCACACTCACTGTTTCAACTTTGCACTCATTGTTTAAAACCTCACTCTCACTGTTTAACCCTCACACTCACTGCTTAACATTCACACTCACAGTTTAACCCTCAGACTCACTGTTTAACACTCGCACTCATTGTTTAACCCTCACACTCACTGTTTAACCCTCACACTCACTGTTTAACCTTTGCACTTTCTGTTTAACCCTCACTCTCACTGATTAACCCTCACACTCACTGTATAACCCTCACACTCACTGTTTAATCCTCACAATCACTGTTTAACCATTGCACTCACTGTTTAACCCTCACACTCACTGTTTAACCCTCACACTCACTGTTTAACATTTGCACTTTCTGTTTAACCTTCACTCTCACTGATTATCCCTCACACTCACTGTTTAACCCTCACACTCACGGTTTAACCCTCACACTCACTGTTTAACCTTCGCATTCACTGTTTAACCCTCACACTCACTGTTTGACCCTCACACTCACGGTTTAACCCTCACACTCACTGTTCAACCCTCACACTCACTGTTTAAGCGTTGCATTCACTGTTTACCCCTCACACTCACTGTTTAACCCTCACACTCACTGTTTAACCCTCGCACTCACTCTTTACCCTTGGCATTTACTGTTTAACCCTCACACTAACTGTTTAACCTTTGCACTTTCTGTTTAACCTTCACTCTCACTGATTAACCCTCACACTCACTGTTTAACCGTCACACTCACTGTTTAACCCTCACACTCACTGTTTAACCTTTGCAATCACTGTTTAACCCTCACACTCACTGGTTAACCCTCACACTCACTGTTTAACCCTCACACTCACTGTTTAACCCTCACACTCACTGTTTAAACTTTGCATTCACTGTTTGACCCTCACACTCACTTTTTGAAGCACACACTCACTGTTTGACCTTCACACTCACTGCTTAACTCTCACACGCACTTTTTAACCCTCAGTCTCATTGTTTCAACTTTGCACTCACTGATTAACCCTCACACTCACTGTTTAACCCTCACACTCACTGTTTAACCCTCACACTCACTGTTTAACCCTCAAACTCATTGTTTAACCTTTGCACTCACTGTTTAACCCTCACACTCACAGTTTAACCCTCACACTCACTGTTTAACCCTCAAACTCATTGTTTAACCTTTGCACTCACTGTTTAACCCTCACACTCACTTTTAACCTTTGCACTCACTGTTTAACCCTCAAACTCACTGCTAAACTTTGCTCTCACTGTTTAACCCCCACACTCACTGTATAAACTTTGCACTCATTGTTTAACACTCAAAATCATTTTTTAACCCTCACACTCACTGTTTAACCCTCACACTCACTGTTTAACCCTCACACTCACTTTAACCTTTGCACTCACTGTTTAACCCTCACACTCACTGTTTAACCTTAGCACTTTCTGTTTAACCCTCACTCTCACTGATTAACCCTCACACTCCCTGTTAAACCCTCACACTCACTGTTAAACCCTCACAATCACTGTTAAAACCTCACACTCACTGTTTAAAACTCACACTCTGTTTCACATTTGCACTCACTATTTAACCCTCACACTCACGGTTTAATCTTTGCACTCACTGTTTGACCTTCACACTCACTGTTTAACCCTCACACTCACTGTTTAAACCTCAATCTCATTGTTTAACCTTTGCACTCACTGCTTAACTCTCACACTCCCTGATGAACCCTCACACTCACTGTTTAACCCTCGAACTCACTGATTAACCCTCACACTCACTGTTTAACCCTCACACTCACTGTTTAACATTTGCACTTTCTGTTTAACCTTCACTCTCACTGATTATCCCTCACACTCACTGTTTAACCCTCACACTCACTGTTTAACCTTCGCATTCACTGTTTAACCCTCACACTCACGGTTTAACCCTCACACTCACTGTTTAACCCTCACACTCACTGTTTAACCCTCACACTCACTGTTTAACCCTCGAACTCACTGTTTAACCCTCACACTCACTGTTTAACCCACACACTCACTGTTTAACCCTCGAACTCACTGATTAACCCTCACACTCACTGTTTAACCCTCACACTCACTGTTTAACATTTGCACTTTCTGTTTAACCTTCACTCTCACTGATTATCCCTCACACTCACTGTTTAACCCTCACACTCACTGTTTAACCTTCGCATTCACTGTTTAACCCTCACACTCACGGTTTAACCCTCACACTCACTGTTTAACCCTCACACTCACTGTTTAACCTTCGCATTCACTGATTAACCCTCACACTCACGGTTTAACCCTCACACTCACTGTTTAACCCTCACACTCATGGTTTAACCCTCACACTCACTGTTCAACCCTCACACTCACTGTTTAACCCTCAGTCTCACTGTTTAACCCTCGCACTCACTCTTTAACCTTGGCATTCACTGTTTAACCCTCACACTCACTGTTTAACACTCACACTCACTGTTTAACCCTCACACTCACTGTTTGACCTTTGCACTTTCTGTTTAACCTTCACTCTCACTGATTAACCCTCACACTCACTGTTTAACCCTCACACTCACTGTTTAACCCTCACACTCACTGTTTAACCTTTGCAATCACTGTTTAACCCTCACAATCACTGTTTAACCTTTGCATTCACTGTTTGACCCTCACACTCACTTTTTGAACCTCACACGCACTGTTTAACCTTCACACTAACTGCTTAACTCTCACACGCACTGTTTAACACTCAGTCTCATTGTTTCACCTTTGCACTCACTGTTTAACCCTCACACTCACTTTTAACCTTTGCACTCACTGTTTAACCCTCAAACTCACTGCTAAACTTTGCACTCACTGTTTAACCCCCACACTCACTGTATAAACTTTGCACTCATTGTTTAACACTCAAAATCATTTTTTAACCCTCACACTCACTGTTTAACCCTCACACTCACTGTTTAACCCTCACACTCACTGTTTAACCCTCACACTCACTGTTTAACACACACACTCACTGTTTAACCCTCAGACTCACTGTTTAACCCTCAGACTCACTGTTTAACACACACACTCACTGTTTAACCCTCGCACTCACTGCTTAACATTCACACTCCCAATTTAACCCTCAGACTCACTGTTTAACCCTCACACTCATTGTTTAACACTCGCACTCACTGTTTAACCCTCACACTCATTGTTTAACCCTCACACTCACTGTTTAACCCTCACACTCACTGTTTAACCTTTGCACTTTCTGTTTAACCCTCACTCTCACTGATTAACCCTCACACTCACTTTTTAACCTTCACACTCACTGTTTAACCCTCACACTCACTGTTTAACCTTTGCACTCACTGTTTAACCCTCACACTCACTGTTTGACCATCGCAATCACTGTTTAAACCGCAATCTCTTTGTTTAACCTTTGCACTCACTGTTTAACCCTCACACTCACTGTTTAACCTTTGCAACCACTGTTTAACCCTCAAACTCACTGTTTAACCTTTGCACTCACTGTTTAACCCCCACACTCACTGTTTCAACTTTGCACTCATTGTTTAAACCTCACTCTCACTGTTTAACCCTCACACTCACTGCTTAACATTCACACTCACAGTTTAACCCTCAGACTCACTGTTTAACACTCACACTCATTGTTTAACCCTCACACTCACTGTTTAACCCTCACACTCACTGTTTAACCTTTGCACTTTCTGTTTAACCCTCACTCTCACTGATTAACCCTCACACTCACTGTATAACCCTCACACTCACTGTTTAACCCTCACAATCACTGTTTAACCATTGCACTCACTGTTTAACCCTCACACTCACTGTTTAACCCTCACACTCACTGTTTAACATTTGCACTTTCTGTTTAACCTTCACTCTCACTGATTATCCCTCACACTCACTGTTTAACCCTCACACTCACGGTTTAACCCTCACACTCACTGTTTAACCTTCGCATTCACTGTTTAACCCTCACACTCACTGTTTGACCCTCACACTCACGGTTTAACCCTCACACTCACTGTTCAACCCTCACACTCACTGTTTAAGCGTTGCATTCACTGTTTACCCCTCACACTCACTGTTTAACCCTCACACTCACTGTTTAACCCTCGCACTCACTCTTTACCCTTGGCATTTACTGTTTAACCCTCACACTAACTGTTTAACCTTTGCACTTTCTGTTTAACCTTCACTCTCACTGATTAACCCTCACACTCACTGTTTAACCGTCACACTCACTGTTTAACCCTCACACTCACTGTTTAACCTTTGCAATCACTGTTTAACCCTCACACTCACTGGTTAACCCTCACACTCACTGTTTAACCCTCACACTCACGGTTTAACCCTCACACTCACTGTTTAACCCTCACACTCACTGTTTAACCCTCACACTCACTGTTTAACCCTCGAACTCACTGTTTAACCCTCACACTCACTGTTTAACCCACACACTCACTGTTTAACCCTCGAACTCACTGATTAACCCTCACACTCACTGTTTAACCCTCACACTCACTGTTTAACATTTGCACTTTCTGTTTAACCTTCACTCTCACTGATTATCCCTCACACTCACTGTTTAACCCTCACACTCACTGTTTAACCTTCGCATTCACTGTTTAACCCTCACACTCACGGTTTAACCCTCACACTCACTGTTTAACCCTCACACTCACTGTTTAACCTTCGCATTCACTGATTAACCCTCACACTCACGGTTTAACCCTCACACTCACTGTTTAACCCTCACACTCATGGTTTAACCCTCACACTCACTGTTCAACCCTCACACTCACTGTTTAACCCTCAGTCTCACTGTTTAACCCTCGCACTCACTCTTTAACCTTGGCATTCACTGTTTAACCCTCACACTCACTGTTTAACACTCACACTCACTGTTTAACCCTCACACTCACTGTTTGACCTTTGCACTTTCTGTTTAACCTTCACTCTCACTGATTAACCCTCACACTCACTGTTTAACCCTCACACTCACTGTTTAACCTTTGCAATCACTGTTTAACCCTCACAATCACTGTTTAACCTTTGCATTCACTGTTTGACCCTCACACTCACTTTTTGAACCTCACACGCACTGTTTAACCTTCACACTAACTGCTTAACTCTCACACGCACTGTTTAACACTCAGTCTCATTGTTTCACCTTTGCACTCACTGTTTAACCCTCACACTCACTTTTAACCTTTGCACTCACTGTTTAACCCTCAAACTCACTGCTAAACTTTGCACTCACTGTTTAACCCCCACACTCACTGTATAAACTTTGCACTCATTGTTTAACACTCAAAATCATTTTTTAACCCTCACACTCACTGTTTAACCCTCACACTCACTGTTTAACCCTCACACTCACTGTTTAACCCTCACACTCACTGTTTAACACACACACTCACTGTTTAACCCTCAGACTCACTGTTTAACCCTCAGACTCACTGTTTAACACACACACTCACTGTTTAACCCTCAGACTCACTGTTTAACCCACACACTCACTGTTTAACGTGCACAGTCACTGTTTAACCCTCAAACTCATTGTTTAACCTTTGCACTCACTGCTTAACGCTCACACTCACTGTTTAAACTTTGCACTCACTGTTTAACCCTCACACTCACTGTTTAACCTTTGCAACCACTGTTTAACCCTCAAACTCACTGTTTAACCTTTGCACTCACTGTTTAACCCCCACACTCACTGTTTCAACTTTGCACTCATTGTTTAAACCTCACTCTCACTGTTTAAACCTCACACTCACTGCTTAACATTCACACTCACAGTTTAACCCTCAGACTCACTGTTTAACACTCGCACTCATTGTTTAACCCTCTCACTGTTTAACCCTCACACTCACTGTTTAACCTTTGCACTTTCTGTTTAACCCTCACTCTCACTGATTAACCCTCACACTCACTTTTTAACCCTCACACTCACTGATAACCCTCACAATCACTGTTTAACCATTGCACTCACTGTTTAACCCTCACACTCACTGTTTAACATTTGCACTTTCTGTTTAACCTTCACTCTCACTGATTATCCCTCACACTCACTGTTTAACCCTCACACTCACGGTTTAACCCTCACACTCACTGTTTAACCTTCGCACTCACTGTTTAACCCTCACACTCACTGTTTGACCCTCACACTCACGGTTTAACCCTCACACTCACTGTTCAACCCTCACACTCACTGTTTAACCGTTGCATTCACTGTTTACCCCTCACACTCACTGTTTAACCCTCACACTCACTGTTTAACCCTCGCACTCACTCTTTAACCTTGGCATTTACTGTTTAACCCTCACACTAACTGTTTAACCTTTGCACTTTCTGTTTAACCTTCACTCTCACTGATTAACCCTCACACTCACTGTTTAACCCTCACACTCACTGTTTAACCTTTGCAATCACTGTTTAACCCTCACACTCACTGTTTAACACTCACACTCACTGTTTAACCCTCACAATCACTGTTTAACCCTCACACTCACTGTTTAACCTTAGCACTTTCTGTTTAACCCTCACTCTCACTGATTAACCCTCACACTCCCTGTTAAACCCTCACACTCACTGTTAAACCCTCACAATCACTGTTAAAACCTCACACTCACTGTTTAAAACTCACACTCTGTTTAACATTTGCACTCACTATTTAACCCTCACACTCACGGTTTAATCTTTGCACTCACTGTTTGACCTTCACACTCACTGTTTAACCCTCACACTCACTGTTTAAACCTCAATCTCATTGTTTAACCTTTGCACTCACTGCTTAACTCTCACACTCCCTGATGAACCCTCACACTCACTGTTTAACCCTCGAACTCACTGATTAACCCTCACACTCACTGTTTAACCCTCACACTCACTGTTTAACATTTGCACTTTCTGTTTAACCTTCACTCTCACTGATTATCCCTCACACTCACTGTTTAACCCTCACACTCACTGTTTAACCTTCGCATTCACTGTTTAACCCTCACACTCACGGTTTAACCCTCACACTCACTGTTTAACCCTCACACTCACTGTTTAACCCTCACACTCACTGTTTAACCCTCGAACTCACTGTTTAACCCTCACACTCACTGTTTAACCCACACACTCACTGTTTAACCCTCGAACTCACTGATTAACCCTCACACTCACTGTTTAACCCTCACACTCACTGTTTAACATTTGCACTTTCTGTTTAACCTTCACTCTCACTGATTATCCCTCACACTCACTGTTTAACCCTCACACTCACTGTTTAACCTTCGCATTCACTGTTTAACCCTCACACTCACGGTTTAACCCTCACACTCACTGTTTAACCCTCACACTCACTGTTTAACCTTCGCATTCACTGATTAACCCTCACACTCACGGTTTAACCCTCACACTCACTGTTTAACCCTCACACTCATGGTTTAACCCTCACACTCACTGTTCAACCCTCACACTCACTGTTTAACCCTCAGTCTCACTGTTTAACCCTCGCACTCACTCTTTAACCTTGGCATTCACTGTTTAACCCTCACACTCACTGTTTAACACTCACACTCACTGTTTAACCCTCACACTCACTGTTTGACCTTTGCACTTTCTGTTTAACCTTCACTCTCACTGATTAACCCTCACACTCACTGTTTAACCCTCACACTCACTGTTTAACCCTCACACTCACTGTTTAACCTTTGCAATCACTGTTTAACCCTCACAATCACTGTTTAACCTTTGCATTCACTGTTTGACCCTCACACTCACTTTTTGAACCTCACACGCACTGTTTAACCTTCACACTAACTGCTTAACTCTCACACGCACTGTTTAACACTCAGTCTCATTGTTTCACCTTTGCACTCACTGTTTAACCCTCACACTCACTTTTAACCTTTGCACTCACTGTTTAACCCTCAAACTCACTGCTAAACTTTGCACTCACTGTTTAACCCCCACACTCACTGTATAAACTTTGCACTCATTGTTTAACACTCAAAATCATTTTTTAACCCTCACACTCACTGTTTAACCCTCACACTCACTGTTTAACCCTCACACTCACTGTTTAACCCTCACACTCACTGTTTAACACACACACTCACTGTTTAACCCTCAGACTCACTGTTTAACCCTCAGACTCACTGTTTAACACACACACTCACTGTTTAACCCTCAGACTCACTGTTTAACCCACACACTCACTGTTTAACGTGCACAGTCACTGTTTAACCCTCAAACTCATTGTTTAACCTTTGCACTCACTGCTTAACGCTCACACTCACTGTTTAAACTTTGCACTCACTGTTTAACCCTCACACTCACTGTTTAACCTTTGCAACCACTGTTTAACCCTCAAACTCACTGTTTAACCTTTGCACTCACTGTTTAACCCCCACACTCACTGTTTCAACTTTGCACTCATTGTTTAAACCTCACTCTCACTGTTTAAACCTCACACTCACTGCTTAACATTCACACTCACAGTTTAACCCTCAGACTCACTGTTTAACACTCGCACTCATTGTTTAACCCTCTCACTGTTTAACCCTCACACTCACTGTTTAACCTTTGCACTTTCTGTTTAACCCTCACTCTCACTGATTAACCCTCACACTCACTTTTTAACCCTCACACTCACTGATAACCCTCACAATCACTGTTTAACCATTGCACTCACTGTTTAACCCTCACACTCACTGTTTAACATTTGCACTTTCTGTTTAACCTTCACTCTCACTGATTATCCCTCACACTCACTGTTTAACCCTCACACTCACGGTTTAACCCTCACACTCACTGTTTAACCTTCGCACTCACTGTTTAACCCTCACACTCACTGTTTGACCCTCACACTCACGGTTTAACCCTCACACTCACTGTTCAACCCTCACACTCACTGTTTAACCGTTGCATTCACTGTTTACCCCTCACACTCACTGTTTAACCCTCACACTCACTGTTTAACCCTCGCACTCACTCTTTAACCTTGGCATTTACTGTTTAACCCTCACACTAACTGTTTAACCTTTGCACTTTCTGTTTAACCTTCACTCTCACTGATTAACCCTCACACTCACTGTTTAACCCTCACACTCACTGTTTAACCTTTGCAATCACTGTTTAACACTCACACTCACTGTTTAACACTCACACTCACTGTTTAACCCTCACAATCACTGTTTAACACTCACACTCACTGTTTAACCCTCACACTCACTGTTTAACCCTCACACTCACTGTTTAACCCTCATACTCACTGTTTAACACACACACTCACTGTTTAACCCTCAGACTCACTGTTTAACCCTCAGACTCACTGTTTAACACACACACTCACTGTTTAACCCTCAGACTCACTGTTAAACCCTCACACTCACTGTTAAACCCTCACAATCACTGTTAAAACCTCACACTCACTGTTTAAAACTCACACTCTGTTTCACATTTGCACTCACTATTTAACCCTCACACTCACGGTTTAATCTTTGCACTCACTGTTTGACCTTCACACTCACTGTTTAACCCTCACACTCACTGTTTAAACCTCAATCTCATTGTTTAACCTTTGCACTCACTGCTTAACTCTCACACTCCCTGATGAACCCTCACACTCACTGTTTAACCCTCGAACTCACTGATTAACCCTCACACTCACTGTTTAACATTTGCACTTTCTGTTTAACCTTCACTCTCACTGATTATCCCTCACACTCACTGTTTAACCCTCACACTCACTGTTTAACCTTCGCATTCACTGGTTAACCCTCGCACTCACTGTTTAACCCTCGCACTCACTGTTTAACCCTCGCACTCACTGTTTAACCCTCGCACTCACTGTTTAACCCTCGCACTCACTGTTTAACCCTCACACTCACTGTTTAACCCTCACACTCACTGTTTAACCTTCGCATTCACTGTTTAACCCTCACACTCACGGTTTAACCCTCACACTCACTGTTTAACCCTCACACTCACTGTTTAACCCTCACACTCACTGCTTAACCTTCGCATTCACTGTTTAACCTCACACTCACGGTTTAACCCTCACACTCACTGTTTAACCCTCACACTCACTGTTTAACCCTCACACTCACTGTTCAACCCTCACACTCACTGTTTAACCCTCAGTCTCACTGTTTAACCCTCGCACTCACTCTTTAACCTTGGCATTCACTGTTTAACCCTCACACTCACTTTTTAACACTCACACTCACTGTTTAACCCTCACACTCACTGTTTGACCTTTGCACTTTCTGTTTAACCTTCACTCTCACTGATTAACCCTCACACTCACTGTTTAACCCTCACACTCACTGTTTAACCCTCACACTCACTGTTTAACCTTTGCAATCACTGTTTAACCCTCACAATCACTGTTTAACCTTTGCATTCACTGTTTGACCCTCACACTCACTTTTTGAACCTCACACGCACTGTTTAACCTTCACACTAACTGCTTAACTCTCACACGCACTGTTTAACACTCAGTCTCATTGTTTCACCTTTGCACTCACTGTTTAACCCTCACACTCACTTTTAACCTTTGCACTCACTGTTTAACCCTCAAACTCACTGCTAAACTTTGCACTCACTGTTTAACCCCCACACTCACTGTATAAACTTTGCACTCATTGTTTAACACTCAAAATCATTTTTTAACCCTCACACTCACTGTTTAACCCTCACACTCACTGTTTAACCCTCACACTCACTGTTTAACCCTCACACTCACTGTTTAACACACACACTCACTGTTTAACCCTCAGACTCACTGTTTAACCCTCAGACTCACTGTTTAACACACACACTCACTGTTTAACCCTCAGACTCACTGTTTAACCCACACACTCACTGTTTAACGCGCACAGTCACTGTTTAACCCTCAAACTCATTGTTTAACCTTTGCACTCACTGCTTAACGCTCACACTCACTGTTTAAACTTTGCACTCACTGTTTAACCCTCACACTCACTGTTTAACCTTTGCAACCACTGTTTAACCCTCAAACTCACTGTTAAACCTTTGCACTCACTGTTTAACCCCCACACTCACTGTTTCAACTTTGCACTCATTGTTTAAACCTCACTCTCACTGTTTAACCCTCACACTCACTGCTTAACATTCACACTCACAGTTTAACCCTCAGACTCACTGTTTAACACTCGCACTCATTGTTTAACCCTCACACTCACTGTTTAACCCTCACACTCACTGTTTAACATTTGCACTTTCTGTTTAACCCTCACTCTCACTGATTAACCCTCACACTCACTGTTTTACCCTCACACTCACTGTTTGACCCTCACACTCGTTGTTTAACCTTCACAATCACTGTTTAACCTTCACACTCACTGCTTAACCCTCAACTCACTGCTTAACATTTGCACTTTCTGTTTAACCTTCACTCTCACTGATTCACCCTCACACTCACTGTTTAACCCTCACTCACTGTTTAACTCTCACACTCACTGTTTAACCTTCACAATCACTGTTTAACACTCACACTCACTGTTTAATCTTTGCACTCACTGTTTGACCCTCACACTCACTGTTTAACCCTCACACTCACTGTTTAACCCTCACACTCACAGTTTAACCCTCATACTCACTGTTTAACCCTCACACTCACTCTTTAACCCTCGCACTCACTGTAAAAGCTTTGCATTCACTGTTTAACCCTCACACTCACTGTTTTACCCTCACACTCACTGTTTATCTCTCACACTCACTGATTAGCCATCACACTCACTGAATAACACTCACACTCACTGTTTAACCATCACACTCACTGATTAACCCTCACACTCACTTTTTAACCCTCGCACTCACTGGTTAACATTTGCACTTTCTGTTTAACCTTGACTCTCACTGATTAACCCTCACTCACTGTTAAGCCCTCAAACTCACTGTTTAACCCTCACACTCACTGTTTAACCCTCACACTCACAGTTTAACACTCACACGCACTGTTTAATCTTTGCACTCACTGTTTGACCCTCGCACTCACTGTTTCACCTTTGCATCACTGTTTAACCCTCACACTCACTGTTTAACCTTTGCAACCACTGTTTAACCCTCAAACTCACTGTTAAACCTTTGCACTCACTGTTTAACCCCCACACTCACTGTTTCAACTTTGCACTCATTGTTTAAACCTCACTCTCACTGTTTAACCCTCACACTCACTGCTTAACATTCACACTCACAGTTTAACCCTCAGACTCACTGTTTAACACTCGCACTCATTGTTTAACCCTCACACTCACTGTTTAACCCTCACACTCACTGTTTAACATTTGCACTTTCTGTTTAACCCTCACTCTCACTGATTAACCCTCACACTCACTGTTTTACCCTCACACTCACTGTTTGACCCTCACAATCGTTGTTTAACCTTCACAATCACTGTTTAACCTTCACACTCACTGCTTAACCCTCAACTCACTGCTTAACATTTGCACTTTCTGTTTAACCTTCACTCTCACTGATTCACCCTCACACTCACTGTTTAACCCTCACTCACTGTTTAACTCTCACACTCACTGTTTAACCTTCACAATCACTGTTTAACACTCACACTCACTGTTTAATCTTTGCACTCACTGTTTGACCCTCACACTCACTGTTTAACCCTCACACTCACTGTTTAACCCTCACACTCACAGTTTAACCCTCATACTCACTGTTTAACCCTCACACTCACTCTTTAACCCTCGCACTCACTGTAAAAGCTTTGCATTCACTGTTTAACCCTCACACTCACTGTTTTACCCTCACACTCACTGTTTATCTCTCACACTCACTGATTAGCCATCACACTCACTGAATAACACTCACACTCACTGTTTAACCATCACACTCACTGATTAACCCTCAAACTCACTGTTTAACCCTCACACTCACTGTTTAACCCTCACACTCACAGTTTAACACTCACACGCACTGTTTAATCTTTGCACTCACTGTTTGACCCTCGCACTCACTGTTTCACCTTTGCATCACTGTTTAACCCTCACACTCACTGTCTAACCCTCACACTCACTGTTTAACCCTCGCACTCACTGCTTAACCTTTGCATTCACTGTTTAACTCTCACACTCACTGTCTAACCCTCACACTCACTGTTTAACCCTCACACTCACTGTTTAACCTTTGCACTTTCTGTTTAACCTTCACTCTCACTGATTAACCCTCACACTCACTGTTTAACCCTCACACTCACTGATTAACCCTCACACTCACTGTTTAACCCTCACACTCACTGTTTAACCCTCACACTCACTGTTTAACCTTCACACTCACTGTTTAACCCTCACACTCACTGTTTAACATTCACACTCACTGTATAACACACACTCACTGTTTAATCTTTGCACTCACTGTTTGACCCTCACACTCACTGTTTAACCCTCACACTCACTGTTTAACCCTCACAAACACTGTTTAACCCTCGCAATCAGTGTTTAACCTTTGAATTCACTGTTTAACCCTAACACTCACTTTTTAACCCTCGCACTCACTGTTTAACCTTTGCGTTCACTGTTTAACCCTCAAACTCACTGTTTAACCCTCACACTCACTGTTTAACCCTCACACTCACTGATTAGCCCTCACACTCACTGAATGACACTCACACTCACTGTTTAACCCTCACACTCACTGTTTAACCATGACACTCACTGTTTAACCCTTGCACTCACTGTTCAAGCCTCACACTCACTGTTTAACCCTCACACTCACTGTTTAACCATGACACTCACTGTTTAACCCTCGCACTCACTGTTTAACCCTCACACTCACTGTTTAACCCTCACACTCACTGTTTAACCCTCATACTCACTGTTTAACCCTCACACTCACTGTTTAATCTTTGCACTCACTGTTTGACCCTCACACTCACTGTTTAACCCTCACACTCACTTTTTAACCCTCGCACTCACTGTTTAACCTTTGCATTCACTGTTTAACCCTCACACTCGCTGTTTAATCCTCACACTCACTGTTTAACCCTCACACTCACTGTTTAACCCTCGAACTCACTGTTTCACCTGTGCATTCACTGTTTAACCCTCACACTCGCTGTTTAATCCTCACAGTCACTGTTTAACCTTCACACTCACTGTTTAACCCTCGAACTCACTGTTTAACATTTGCATTCACTGTTTAACCATCACACTCACTGTTTAACCCTCACACTCACTGTTTAACCCTCACACTCACTGTTGAACCCTCACACTCACTGTTTAACCCTCACACTCACTGTTTAACACTCACACTCACTGTTTAACCCTCACACTCACTGTTTAACCCTCACACTCACTGTTTGACCTTTGCACTTTCTGTTTAACCTTCACTCTCATTGATTAACCTTCACACTCACTGTTTAACCCTCACAATCACTGTTTATCCCTCACACTCGCTGTTTAACCTTCACACTCACTGCTTAACCCTCACACTCACTGTTTAACCCTCAAACTCATTGTTTAACCTTTGCACTCACTGTTTAACACTCAAAATCATTTCTAAACCCTCACACTCACTGTTTAAACCTCACACTCACTGCTAAAACTCTCACACTCACTGTTTAACACTCACACTCATTGTTTAACCCTCACACTCACTGTTTAACCCTCACACTCACTGTTTAAATCTCGCACTCACTGTTTAACACTCACACTCACTGTTTATCCTTTGCACTCACTGCTTAACCCTCACAGTCACTGTTTAAACTTTGCACTCACTGTTTAATCCTCACACTCACTGATTAACCCTCACACTCACTGTTTAACTCTCACACACACTGTTTAACTCTCACACTCACTGTTTAACCCTCACTCTCACTGCTGAATACTCGGACTCACTGCTTAACCCTCACATTCACTGTTTATCCCTCACACTCACTGTTTAACCCTCACACTCATTGTTTAACCCTCACACTCACTGTTTAACCCTCACACTCACTGTTTAACCCTCACACTCACTGCTTAACCCTCACACTCATTGTTTAAAATTTGCACTTTCTGTTTAACCTTCACTCTCACTAATGAACCCTCACACTCACTGATTAACCCACACACTCACTGTTTAACCCTCACAATCACTGTTTAACACTCACAATCACTGTTTAACCCTCGCACTCACTGTTTAACCCTCACACTCACTGTTTAACCCTCATACTCACTGTTTAACCCTCACACTCACTGTTTAACCCTCACACTCACTGTTTAACATTTGCACTCTCTGTTTAACCCTCACACTCACTGTTTAACCCTCACACTCACTGTTTAACCCTCACACTCACTGTTTAACCCTCACACTCATTGTTTAACCCTCACACTCACTGTTTAACCCTCACACTCACTGTTTAACCCTCACACTCACTGCTTAACCCTCACACTCATTGTTTAAAATTTGCACTTTCTGTTTAACCTTCACTCTCACTAATGAACCCTCACACTCACTGATTAACCCACACACTCACTGTTTAACCCTCACACTCACTGTTTAACACTCACAATCACTGTTTAACCCTCGCACTCACTGTTTAACCTTTGCATTCACTGTTTAACACTCACACTCACTGTTTAACCCTCACACTCACTGTTTAACCCTCACACTCACTGTTTAACCCTCACACTCACTGTTTAACATTTGCACTCTCTGTTTAACCCTCACACTCACTGTTTAACCCTCACACTCACTGTTTAACCCTCACACTCACTGTTTAACCCTCACACTCACTGTTTAACATTTGCAATCTCTGTTTAACCCTCACACTCACTGTTTAACCCTCACACTCACTGTTTAACCCTCACACTCACTGTTTAACCCTCACACTCACTGTTTAACCCTCACACTCACTGTTTAACATTTGCACTCACTGTTTAACCCTCACACTCACTGTTTAACCTTTGCACTTTCTGCTTAACCTTTACTCTCACTGATTAACCCTCACACTCACTGTTTAACCCTCACACTCACTGTTTAACCCTCACACTCACTGTTTAACCCTCACACTCACTGTTTAACACACACACTCACTGTTTAACCCTCAGACTCACTGTTTAACCCTCAGACTCACTGTTTAACACACACACTCACTGTTTAACCCTTAGACTCACTGTTTAACCCACACACTCACTGTTTAACGCGCACAGTCACTGTTTAACCCTCAAACTCATTGTTTAACCTTTGCACTCACTGCTTAACGCTCACACTCACTGTTTAAACTTTGCACTCACTGTTTAACCCTCACACTCACTGTTTAACCTTTGCAACCACTGTTTAACCCTCAAACTCACTGTTAAACCTTTGCACTCACTGTTTAACCCCCACACTCACTGTTTCAACTTTGCACTCATTGTTTAAACCTCACTCTCACTGTTTAACCCTCACACTCACTGCTTAACATTCACACTCACAGTTTAACCCTCAGACTCACTGTTTAACACTCGCACTCATTGTTTAACCCTCACACTCACTGTTTAACCCTCACACTCACTGTTTAACATTTGCACTTTCTGTTTAACCCTCACTCTCACTGATTAACCCTCACACTCACTGTTTTACCCTCACACTCACTGTTTGACCCTCACACTCGTTGTTTAACCTTCACAATCACTGTTTAACCTTCACACTCACTGCTTAACCCTCAACTCACTGCTTAACATTTGCACTTTCTGTTTAACCTTCACTCTCACTGATTCACCCTCACACTCACTGTTTAACCCTCACTCACTGTTTAACTCTCACACTCACTGTTTAACCTTCACAATCACTGTTTAACACTCACACTCACTGTTTAATCTTTGCACTCACTGTTTGACCCTCACACTCACTGTTTAACCCTCACACTCACTGTTTAACCCTCACACTCACAGTTTAACCCTCATACTCACTGTTTAACCCTCACACTCACTCTTTAACCCTCGCACTCACTGTAAAAGCTTTGCATTCACTGTTTAACCCTCACACTCACTGTTTTACCCTCACACTCACTGTTTATCTCTCACACTCACTGATTAGCCATCACACTCACTGAATAACACTCACACTCACTGTTTAACCATCACACTCACTGATTAACCCTCACACTCACTTTTTAACCCTCGCACTCACTGGTTAACATTTGCACTTTCTGTTTAACCTTGACTCTCACTGATTAACCCTCACTCACTGTTAAGCCCTCAAACTCACTGTTTAACCCTCACACTCACTGTTTAACCCTCACACTCACAGTTTAACACTCACACGCACTGTTTAATCTTTGCACTCACTGTTTGACCCTCGCACTCACTGTTTCACCTTTGCATCACTGTTTAACCCTCACACTCACTGTCTAACCCTCACACTCACTGTTTAACCCTCACTCTCACTGCTGAATACTCGGACTCACTGCTTAACCTTCACATTCACTGTTTATCCCTCACACTCACTGTTTAACCCTCACACTCATTGTTTAACCCTCACACTCACTGTTTAACCCTCACACTCACTGTTTAACCTTTGCACTTTCTGCTTAACCTTTACTCTCACTGATTAACCCTCACACTCACTGTTTAACACTCACACTCACTGTTTAATCTTGGCATCACTGTTTAACCCTCACACTCACTGTCTAACCCTCACACTCACTGTTTAACCCTCGCACTCACTGTTTAACCTTTGCATTCACTGTTTAACTCTCACACTCACTGTCTAACCCTCACACTCACTGTTTAACCCTCACACTCACTGTTTAACCTTTGCACTTTCTGTTTAACCTTCACTCTCACTGATTAACCCTCACACTCACTGTTTAACCCTCACACTCACTGATTAACTCTCACACTCACTGTTTAACCCTCACTCTCACTGCTGAATACTCGGACTCACTGCTTAACCTTCACATTCACTGTTTATCCCTCACACTCACTGTTTAACCCTCACACTCATTGTTTAACCCTCACACTCACTGTTTAACCCTCACACTCACTGTTTAACCCTCACACTCACTGCTTAACCCTCACACTCATTGTTTAAAATTTGCACTTTCTGTTTAACCTTCACTCTCACTAATGAACCCTCACACTCACTGAATAACCCACACACTCACTGTTTAACCCTCACAATCACTGTTTAACACTCACAATCACTGTTTAACCCTCGCACTCACTGTTTAACCCTCACACTCACTGTTTAAACCTCACACTCACTGTTTAACCCTCACACTCACTGTTTAACCCTCACACTCACTGTTTAACATTTGCACTCTCTGTTTAACCCTCACACTCACTGTTTAACCCTCACACTCACTGTTTAACCCTCACACTCACTGTTTAACCCTCACACTCACTGTTTAACATTTGCAATCTCTGTTTAACCCTCACACTCACTGTTTAACCCTCACACTCACTGTTTAACCCTCACACTCACTGTTTAACCCTCACACTCACTGTTTAACATTTGCACTCTCTGTTTAAACCTCACACTCACTGTTTAACCCTCACACTCACTGTTTAACCCTCACACTCACTGTTTAACCCTCACACTCACTGTTTAACATTTGCAATCTCTGTTTAACCCTCACACTCACTGTTTAACCCTCACACTCACTGTTTAACCCTCACACTCACTGTTTAACCCTCACACTCACTGTTTAACATTTGCACTCACTGTTTAACCCTCACACTCACTGTTTAACCTTTGCACTTTCTGCTTAACCTTTACTCTCACTGATTAACCCTCACACTCACTGTTTAACACTCACACTCACTGTTTAATCTTGGCATCACTGTTTAACCCTCACACTCACTGTCTAACCCTCACACTCACTGTTTAACCCTCGCACTCACTGTTTAACCTTTGCATTCACTGTTTAACTCTCACACTCACTGTCTAACCCTCACACTCACTGTTTAACCCTCACACTCACTGTTTAACCTTTGCACTTTCTGTTTAACCTTCACTCTCACTGATTAACCCTCACACTCACTGTTTAACCCTCACACTCACTGATTAACCCTCACACTCACTGTTTAACCCTCACACTCACTGTTTAACCCTCACACTCACTGTTTAACCTTCACACTCACTGTTTAACCCTCACATTCACTGTTTAACATTCACACTCACTGTTTAACACTCACACTCACTGTTTAATCTTTGCACTCACTGTTTGACCCTCACACTCACTGTTTAACCCTCACACTCACTGTTTAACCCTCACAAACACTGTTTAACCCTCGCAATCAGTGTTTAACCTTTGAATTCACTGTTTAACCCTAACACTCACTGTTTAACCCTCACACTCACTGTTTAAATCTCGCACTCACTGTTTAACACTCACACTCACTGTTTATCCTTTGCACTCACTGTTTAACACTCACAGTCACTGTTTAAACTTTGCACTCACTGTTTAATCCTCACACTCACTGATTAACCCTCACACTCACTGTTTAACTCTCACACACATTGTTTAACTCTCACACTCACTGTTTAACCCTCACTCTCACTGCTGAATACTCGGACTCACTGCTTAACCTTCACATTCACTGTTTATCCCTCACACTCACTGTTTAACCCTCACACTCATTGTTTAACCCTCACACTCACTGTTTAACCCTCACACTCACTGTTTAACCCTCACACTCACTGCTTAACCCTCACACTCATTGTTTAAAATTTGCACTTTCTGTTTAACCTTCACTCTCACTAATGAACCCTCACACTCACTGAATAACCCACACACTCACTGTTTAACCCTCACAATCACTGTTTAACACTCACAATCACTGTTTAACCCTCGCACTCACTGTTTAACCCTCACACTCACTGTTTAAACCTCACACTCACTGTTTAACCCTCACACTCACTGTTTAACCCTCACACTCACTGTTTAACATTTGCACTCTCTGTTTAACCCTCACACTCACTGTTTAACCCTCACACTCACTGTTTAACCCTCACACTCACTGTTTAACCCTCACACTCACTGTTTAACATTTGCAATCTCTGTTTAACCCTCACACTCACTGTTTAACCCTCACACTCACTGTTTAACCCTCACACTCACTGTTTAACATTTGCACTCTCTGTTTAAACCTCACACTCACTGTTTAACCCTCACACTCACTGTTTAACCCTCACACTCACTGTTTAACCCTCACACTCACTGTTTAACATTTGCAATCTCTGTTTAACCCTCACACTCACTGTTTAACCCTCACACTCACTGTTTAACCCTCACACTCACTGTTTAACCCTCACACTCACTGTTTAACATTTGCACTCACTGTTTAACCCTCACACTCACTGTTTAACCTTTGCACTTTCTGCTTAACCTTTACTCTCACTGATTAACCCTCACACTCACTGTTTAACACTCACACTCACTGTTTAATCTTGGCATCACTGTTTAACCCTCACACTCACTGTCTAACCCTCACACTCACTGTTTAACCCTCGCACTCACTGTTTAACCTTTGCATTCACTGTTTAACTCTCACACTCACTGTCTAACCCTCACACTCACTGTTTAACCCTCACACTCACTGTTTAACCTTTGCACTTTCTGTTTAACCTTCACTCTCACTGATTAACCCTCACACTCACTGTTTAACCCTCACACTCACTGATTAACCCTCACACTGACTGTTTAACCCTCACACTCACTGTTTAACCCTCACACTCACTGTTTAACCTTCACACTCACTGTTTAACCCTCACATTCACTGTTTAACATTCACACTCACTGTTTAACACTCACACTCACTGTTTAATCTTTGCACTCACTGTTTGACCCTCACACTCACTGTTTAACCCTCACACTCACTGTTTAACCCTCACAAACACTGTATAACCCTCGCAATCAGTGTTTAACCTTTGAATTCACTGTTTAACCCTAACACTCACTGTTTAACCCTCGCACTCACTGTTTAACCTTTGCGTTCACTGTTTAACCCTCAAACTCACTGTTTAACCCTCACACTCACTGTTTAAACCTCACACTCACTGATTAGCCCTCACACTCACTGAATGACACTCACACTCACTGTTTAACCCTCACACTCACTGTTTAACCATGACACTCACTGTTTAACCCTTGCACTCACTGTTCAAGCCTCACACTCACTGTTTAACCCTCACACTCACTGTTTAACCATGACACTCACTGTTTAACCCTCGCACTCACTGTTTAACCCTCACACTCACTGTTTAACCCTCACACTCACTGTTTAACCCTCATACTCACTGTTTAACCCTCACACTCACTGTTTAATCTTTGCACTCACTGTTTGACCCTCACACTCACTGTTTAACCCTCACACTCACTTTTTAACCCTCGCACTCACTGTTTAACCTTTGCATTCACTTTTTAACCCTCACACTCGCTGTTTAATCCTCACACTCACTTTTTAACCTTCACACTCACTGTTTAACCCTCGTACTCACTGTTCAACCTTTGCATTCACCGTTTAACCCTCACACTCGCTGTTTAATCCTCACACTCACTGTTTAACCTTCACACTCACTGTTTAACCCTCGAACTCACTGTTTAACATTTGCATTCACTGTTTAACCATCACACTCACTGTTTAACACTCACACTCACTGTTTAACCCTCACACTCACTGTTTAACCCTCACACTCACTGTTTAACCCTCACACTCACTGTTTAACCCTCACACTCACTGTTTAACACTCACACTCACTGTTTAACCCTCACACTCACTGTTTAACCCTCACACTCACTGTTTAACCTTTGCACTTTCTGTTTAACCTTCACTCTCATTGATTAACCTTCACACTCACTGTTTAACCCTCACAATCACTGTTTATCCCTCACACTCGCTGTTTAACCTTCACACTCACTGCTTAACCCTCACACTCACTGTTTAACCCTCAAACTCATTGTTTAACCTTTGCACTCACTGTTTAACACTCAAAATCATTTTTTAACCCTCACACTCACTGTTTAAACCTCACACTCAATGCTAAAACTCTCACACTCACTGGTTAACACTCACACTCATTGTTTAACCCTCACACTCACTGTTTAACCCTCACACTCACTGTTTAAATCTCGCACTCACTGTTTAACACTCACACTCACTGTTTATCCTTTGCACTCACTGCTTAACCCTCACAGTCACTGTTTAAACTTTGCACTCACTGTTTAACCCTCACACTCACTGATTAACCCTCACACTCACTGTTTAACTCTCACACACACTGTTTAACTCTCACACTCACTGTTTAACCCTCACTCTCACTGCTGAATACTCGGACTCACTGCTTAACCCTCACATTCACTGTTTATCCCTCACACTCACTGTTTAACCCTCACACTCATTGTTTAACCCTCACACTCACTGTTTAACCCTCACACTCACTGTTTAACCCTCACACTCACTGCTTAACCCTCACACTCATTGTTTAACATTTGCACTTTCTGTTTAACCTTCACTCTCACTAATGAACCCTCACACTCACTGATTAACCCACACACTCACTGTTTAACCCTCACACTCACTGTTTAACACTCACAATCATTGTTTAACCCTCGCACTCACTGTTTAACCTTTGCATTCACTGTTTAACACTCACACTCACTGTTTAACCCTCACACTCACTGTTTAACCCTCACACTCACTGGTTAACCCTCACACTCACTGTTTAACATTTGCACTCTCTGTTTAACCCTCACACTCACTGTTTAACCCTCACACTCACTGTTTAACCCTCACACTCACTGTTTAACCCTCACACTCACTGTTTAACCCTCACACTCACTGTTTAACATTTGCACTCTCTGTTTAACCCTCACACTCAGTGTTTAACCCTCACACTCACTGTTTAACCCTCACACTCACTGTTTAACATTTGCACTCACTGTTTAACCCTCACACTCACTGTTTAACCTTTGCACTTTCTGCTTAACTTTTACTCTCACTGATTAACCCTCACACTCACTGTTTAACACTCACACTCACTGTTTAATCTTTGCAATCACTGTTTAACCCTCAAAATCACTGTTTAACCTTTGCAATCACTGTTTAACCCTCACACTCACTGTTTAATCTTTGCACTTTCTGTTTAACCTTTACTCTCACTGTTTAACCCTCACACTCACTGTTTAACCCTCACACTCACTGTTTAACCTTCGCAATCACTGTTTGACCCTCACACTCGCTGTTTAACCATCACACTCACTGCTTAACCCTCTGTCTCATTGTTTAACCCTCACACTCACTGTTTAACCCTCACACTCACTGTTTAACCCTCACACTCACTGTTTGACCCTCACACTCACTGTTTAATCTTTGCACTCACTGTTTGACCCTCACACTCACTGTTTGACCCTCACACTCGCTGTTTGACCCTCACACTCGCTGTTTAACCCTCACACTCACTGTTTAACCCTCACACTCACTGTTTAACCCTCACACTCACTGTTTAACCCTCACACTCACTGGTTAACCCTCACACTCACTGTTTAACCTTTGCACTTTCTTTTTAACCTTCACTCTCACTGATTAACCTTCATACTCACTGTTTAACCCTCACACTCACTGTTTAACCTTTGCACTTTCTGTTTAACCTTCACTCTCATTGATTAACCTTCACACTCACTGTTTAACCCTCACAATCACTGTTTATCCCTCACACTCGCTGTTTAACCTTCACACTCACTGCTTAACCCTCACACTCACTGTTTAACCCTCAAACTCATTGTTTAACCTTTGCACTCACTGTTTAACACTCAAAATCATTTTTTAACCCTCACACTCACTGTTTAAACCTCACACTCACTGCTAAAACTCTCACACTCACTGTTTAACACTCACACTCATTGTTTAACCCTCACACTCACTGTTTAACCCTCACACTCACTGTTTAAACCTCGCACTCACTGTTTAACACTCACACTCACTTTTTATCCTTTGCACTCACTGCTTAACCCTCACAGTCACTGTTTAAACTTTGCACTCACTGTTTAATCCTCACACTCACTGATTAACCCTCACACTCACTGTTTAACTCTCACACACACTGTTTAACTCTCACACTCACTGTTTAACCCTCACTCTCACTGCTGAATACTCGGACTCACTGCTTAACCCTCACATTCACTGTTTATCCCTCACACTCACTGTTTAACCGTCACACTCATTGTTTAACCCTCACACTCACTGTTTAACCCTCACACTCACTGTTTAACCCTCACACTCACTGCTTAACCCTCACACTCACTGTTTATCATTTGCACTTTCTGTTTAACCTTCACTCTCACTAATGAACCCTCACACTCACTGATTAACCCACACACTCACTGTTTAACCCTCACACTCACTGTTTAACACTCACAATCATTGTTTAACCCTCGCACTCACTGTTTAACCTTTGCATTCACTGTTTAACACTCACACTCACTGTTTAACCCTCACACTCACTGTTTAACCCTCACACTCACTGTTTAACCCTCACACTCACTGTTTAACATTTGCACTCTCTGTTTAACCCTCACACTCACTGTTTAACCCTCACACTCACTGTTTAACCCTCACACTCACTGTTTAACATTTGCAATCTCTGTTTAACCCTCACACTCACTGTTTAACCCTCACACTCACTGTTTAACCCTCACACTCACTGTTTAACCCTCACACTCACTGTTTAACATTTGCACTCACTGTTTAACCCTCACACTCACTGTTTAACCTTTGCACTTTCTCCTTAACCTTTACTCTCACTGATTAACCGTCACACTCACTGTTTAACACTCACACTCACTGTTTAATCTTTGCAATCACTGTTTAACCATCACACTCACTGATTAACCCTCACACTCACTTTTTAACCCTTGCACTCACTGGTTAACATTTGCACTTTCTGTTTAACCTTGACTCTCACTGATTAACCCTCACTCACTGTTAAGCCCTCAAACTCACTGTTTAACCCTCACACTCACTGTTTAACCCTCACACTCACAGTTTAACACTCACACGCACTGTTTAATCTTTGCACTCACTGTTTGACCCTCGCACTCACTGTTTCACCTTTGCATCACTGTTTAACCCTCACACTCACTGTCTAACCCTCACACTCACTGTTTAACCCTCACTCTCACTGCTGAATACTCGGACTCACTGCTTAACCTTCACATTCACTGTTTATCCCTCACACTCACTGTTTAACCCTCACACTCATTGTTTAACCCTCACACTCACTGTTTAACCCTCACACTCACTGTTTAACCTTTGCACTTTCTGCTTAACCTTTACTCTCACTGATTAACCCTCACACTCACTGTTTAACACTCACACTCACTGTTTAATCTTGGCATCACTGTTTAACCCTCACACTCACTGTCTAACCCTCACACTCACTGTTTAACCCTCGCACTCACTGTTTAACCTTTGCATTCACTGTTTAACTCTCACACTCACTGTCTAACCCTCACACTCACTGTTTAACCCTCACACTCACTGTTTAACCTTTGCACTTTCTGTTTAACCTTCACTCTCACTGATTAACCCTCACACTCACTGTTTAACCCTCACACTCACTGATTAACTCTCACACTCACTGTTTAACCCTCACTCTCACTGCTGAATACTCGGACTCACTGCTTAACCTTCACATTCACTGTTTATCCCTCACACTCACTGTTTAACCCTCACACTCATTGTTTAACCCTCACACTCACTGTTTAACCCTCACACTCACTGTTTAACCCTCACACTCACTGCTTAACCCTCACACTCATTGTTTAAAATTTGCACTTTCTGTTTAACCTTCACTCTCACTAATGAACCCTCACACTCACTGAATAACCCACACACTCACTGTTTAACCCTCACAATCACTGTTTAACACTCACAATCACTGTTTAACCCTCGCACTCACTGTTTAACCCTCACACTCACTGTTTAAACCTCACACTCACTGTTTAACCCTCACACTCACTGTTTAACCCTCACACTCACTGTTTAACATTTGCACTCTCTGTTTAACCCTCACACTCACTGTTTAACCCTCACACTCACTGTTTAACCCTCACACTCACTGTTTAACCCTCACACTCACTGTTTAACATTTGCAATCTCTGTTTAACCCTCACACTCACTGTTTAACCCTCACACTCACTGTTTAACCCTCACACTCACTGTTTAACCCTCACACTCACTGTTTAACATTTGCACTCTCTGTTTAAACCTCACACTCACTGTTTAACCCTCACACTCACTGTTTAACCCTCACACTCACTGTTTAACCCCTCACACTCACTGTTTAACATTTGCAATCTCTGTTTAAACCTCACACTTCACTGTTTAACCCTCACACTCACTGTTTAACCCTCACACTCACTGTTTAACCCTCACACTCACTGTTTAACATTTGCACTCACTGTTTAACCCTCACACTCACTGTTTAACCTTTGCACTTTCTGCTTAACCTTTACTCTCACTGATTAACCCTCACACTCACTGTTTAACACTCACACTCACTGTTTAATCTTGGCATCACTGTTTAACCCTCACACTCACTGTCTAACCCTCACACTCAACTGTTTAACCCTCGCACTCACTGTTTAACCTTTGCATTCACTGTTTAACTCTCACACTCACCTGTCTAACCCTCACACTCACTGTTTAACCCTCACACTCACTGTTTAACCTTTGCACTTTCTGTTTAACCTTCACTCTCACTGATTAACCCTCACACTCACTGTTTAACCCTCACACTCACTGATTAACCCTCACACTCACTGTTTAACCCTCACACTCACTGTTTAACCCTCACACTCACTGTTTTAACCTTCACACTCACTGTTTAACCCTCACATTCACTGTTTAACATTCACACTCACTGTTTAACACTCACACTCACTGTTTAATCTTTGCACTCACTGTTTGACCCTCACACTCACTGTTTAACCCTCACACTCACTGTTTAACCCTCACAAACACTGTTTAACCCTCGCAATCAGTGTTTAACCTTTGAATTCACTGTTTAACCCTAACACTCACTGTTTAACCCTCACCACTCACTGTTAAATCTCGCACTCACTGTTTAACACTCACACTCACTGTTTATCCTTTGCACTCACTGTTTAACACTCACAGTCACTGTTTAAACTTTGCACTCACTTGTTTAATCCTCACACTCACTGATTAACCCTTCACACTCACTGTTTAACTCTCACACACATTGTTTAACTCTCACACTCACTGTTTAACCCTCACTCTCACTGCTGAATACTCGGACTCACTGCTTAACCTTCACATTCACTGTTTATCCCTCACACTCACTGTTTAACCCTCACACTCATTGTTTAACCCTCACACTCACTGTTTAACCCTCACACTCACTGTTTAACCCTCACACTCACTGCTTAAACCCTCACACTCATTGTTTAAAATTTGCACTTTCTGTTTAACCTTCACTCTCACTAATGAACCCTCACACTCACTGAATAACCCACACACTCACAGTTTAACCCTCACAATCACTGTTTAACACTCACAATCACTGTTTAACCCTCGCACTCACTGTTTAACCCTCACACTCACTGTTTATAAACCTCACACTCACTGTTTAACCCTCACACTCCACTGTTTAACCCCTCAACACTCACTGTTTAACATTTGCACTCTCTGTTAACCCTCACACTCACTGTTTAACCCTCACACTCACTGTTTAACCCTCACACTCACTGTTTAACCCTCACACTCACTGTTTAACATTTGCAATCTCTGTTTAACCCTCACACTCACTGTTTAACCCTCACACTCACTGTTTAACCCTCACACTCACTGTTTAACATTTGCACTCTCTGTTTAAACCTCACACTCACTGTTTAACCCTCACACTCACTGTTTAACCCTCACACTCACTGTTTAACCCTCACACTCACTGTTTAACATTTGCAATCTCTGTTTAACCCTCACACTCACTGTTTAACCCTCACACTCACTGTTTAACCCTCACACTCACTGTTTAACCCTCACACTCACTGTTTAACATTTGCACTCACTGTTTAACCCTCACTCACTGTTTAACCTTTGCACTTTCTGCTTAACCTTTACTCTCACTGATTAACCCTCACACTCACTGTTTAACACTCACACTCACTGTTTAATCTTGGCATCACTGTTTAACCCTCACACTCACTGTCTAACCCTCACACTCACTGTTTAACCCTCGCACTCACTGTTTAACCTTTGCATTCACTGTTTAACTCTCACACTCACTGTCTAACCTCACACTCACTGTTTAAACCCTCACACTCACTGTTTAACCTTTGCACTTTCTGTTTATCCTTCACTCTCCACCTGATTAACCCTCACACTCACTGTTTAACCCTCACACTCACTGATTAACCCTCACACTGACTGTTTAACCCTCACACTCACTGTTTAACCCTCACACTCACTGTTTAACCTTCACACTCACTGTTTAACCCTCACATTCACTGTTTTAACATTCACACTCACTGTTTAACACTCACACTCACTGTTTAATCTTTGCACTCACTGTTTGACCCTCACACTCACTGTTTAACCTCTAACCCTCACAAACACTGTATAACCCTCGCAATCAGTGTTTAACCTTTGAATTCACTGTTTAACCCTAACACTCACTGTTTAACCCTCGCACTCACTGTTTAACCTTTGCGTTCACTGTTTAACCCTCAAACTCACTGTTTAACCCTCACACTCACTGTTTAAACCTCACACTCACTGATTAGCCCTCACACTCACTGAATGACACTCACACTCACTGTTTAACCCTCACACTCACTGTTTAACCATGACACTCACTGTTTAACCCTTGCACTCACTGTTCAAGCCTCACACTCACTGTTTAACCCTCACACTCACTGTTTAACCATGACACTCACTGTTTAACCCTCGCACTCACTGTTTAACCCTCACACTCACTGTTTAACCCTCACACTCACTGTTTAACCCTCATACTCACTGTTTAACCCTCACACTCACTGTTTAATCTTTGCACTCACTGTTTGACCCTCACACTCACTGTTTAACCCTCACACTCACTTTTTAACCCTCGCACTCACTGTTTAACCTTTGCATTCACTTTTTAACCCTCACACTCGCTGTTTAATCCTCACACTCACTTTTTAACCTTCACACTCACTGTTTAACCCTCGTACTCACTGTTCAACCTTTGCATTCACCGTTTAACCCTCACACTCGCTGTTTAATCCTCACACTCACTGTTTAACCTTCACACTCACTGTTTAACCCTCGAACTCACTGTTTAACATTTGCATTCACTGTTTAACCATCACACTCACTGTTTAACACTCACACTCACTGTTTAACCCTCACACTCACTGTTTAACCCTCACACTCACTGTTTAACCCTCACACTCACTGTTTAACCCTCACACTCACTGTTTAACACTCACACTCACTGTTTAACCCTCACACTCACTGTTTAACCCTCACACTCACTGTTTAACCTTTGCACTTTCTGTTTAACCTTCACTCTCATTGATTAACCTTCACACTCACTGTTTAACCCTCACAATCACTGTTTATCCCTCACACTCGCTGTTTAACCTTCACACTCACTGCTTAACCCTCACACTCACTGTTTAACCCTCAAACTCATTGTTTAACCTTTGCACTCACTGTTTAACACTCAAAATCATTTTTTAACCCTCACACTCACTGTTTAAACCTCACACTCAATGCTAAAACTCTCACACTCACTGGTTAACACTCACACTCATTGTTTAACCCTCACACTCACTGTTTAACCCTCACACTCACTGTTTAAATCTCGCACTCACTGTTTAACACTCACACTCACTGTTTATCCTTTGCACTCACTGCTTAACCCTCACAGTCACTGTTTAAACTTTGCACTCACTGTTTAACCCTCACACTCACTGATTAACCCTCACACTCACTGTTTAACTCTCACACACACTGTTTAACTCTCACACTCACTGTTTAACCCTCACTCTCACTGCTGAATACTCGGACTCACTGCTTAACCCTCACATTCACTGTTTATCCCTCACACTCACTGTTTAACCCTCACACTCATTGTTTAACCCTCACACTCACTGTTTAACCCTCACACTCACTGTTTAACCCTCACACTCACTGCTTAACCCTCACACTCATTGTTTAACATTTGCACTTTCTGTTTAACCTTCACTCTCACTAATGAACCCTCACACTCACTGATTAACCCACACACTCACTGTTTAACCCTCACACTCACTGTTTAACACTCACAATCATTGTTTAACCCTCGCACTCACTGTTTAACCTTTGCATTCACTGTTTAACACTCACACTCACTGTTTAACCCTCACACTCACTGTTTAACCCTCACACTCACTGGTTAACCCTCACACTCACTGTTTAACATTTGCACTCTCTGTTTAACCCTCACACTCACTGTTTAACCCTCACACTCACTGTTTAACCCTCACACTCACTGTTTAACCCTCACACTCACTGTTTAACCCTCACACTCACTGTTTAACATTTGCACTCTCTGTTTAACCCTCACACTCAGTGTTTAACCCTCACACTCACTGTTTAACCCTCACACTCACTGTTTAACATTTGCACTCACTGTTTAACCCTCACACTCACTGTTTAACCTTTGCACTTTCTGCTTAACTTTTACTCTCACTGATTAACCCTCACACTCACTGTTTAACACTCACACTCACTGTTTAATCTTTGCAATCACTGTTTAACCCTCAAAATCACTGTTTAACCTTTGCAATCACTGTTTAACCCTCACACTCACTGTTTAATCTTTGCACTTTCTGTTTAACCTTTACTCTCACTGTTTAACCCTCACACTCACTGTTTAACCCTCACACTCACTGTTTAACCTTCGCAATCACTGTTTGACCCTCACACTCGCTGTTTAACCATCACACTCACTGCTTAACCCTCTGTCTCATTGTTTAACCCTCACACTCACTGTTTAACCCTCACACTCACTGTTTAACCCTCACACTCACTGTTTGACCCTCACACTCACTGTTTAATCTTTGCACTCACTGTTTGACCCTCACACTCACTGTTTGACCCTCACACTCGCTGTTTGACCCTCACACTCGCTGTTTAACCCTCACACTCACTGTTTAACCCTCACACTCACTGTTTAACCCTCACACTCACTGTTTAACCCTCACACTCACTGGTTAACCCTCACACTCACTGTTTAACCTTTGCACTTTCTTTTTAACCTTCACTCTCACTGATTAACCTTCATACTCACTGTTTAACCCTCACACTCACTGTTTAACCTTTGCACTTTCTGTTTAACCTTCACTCTCATTGATTAACCTTCACACTCACTGTTTAACCCTCACAATCACTGTTTATCCCTCACACTCGCTGTTTAACCTTCACACTCACTGCTTAACCCTCACACTCACTGTTTAACCCTCAAACTCATTGTTTAACCTTTGCACTCACTGTTTAACACTCAAAATCATTTTTTAACCCTCACACTCACTGTTTAAACCTCACACTCACTGCTAAAACTCTCACACTCACTGTTTAACACTCACACTCATTGTTTAACCCTCACACTCACTGTTTAACCCTCACACTCACTGTTTAAACCTCGCACTCACTGTTTAACACTCACACTCACTTTTTATCCTTTGCACTCACTGCTTAACCCTCACAGTCACTGTTTAAACTTTGCACTCACTGTTTAATCCTCACACTCACTGATTAACCCTCACACTCACTGTTTAACTCTCACACACACTGTTTAACTCTCACACTCACTGTTTAACCCTCACTCTCACTGCTGAATACTCGGACTCACTGCTTAACCCTCACATTCACTGTTTATCCCTCACACTCACTGTTTAACCGTCACACTCATTGTTTAACCCTCACACTCACTGTTTAACCCTCACACTCACTGTTTAACCCTCACACTCACTGCTTAACCCTCACACTCACTGTTTATCATTTGCACTTTCTGTTTAACCTTCACTCTCACTAATGAACCCTCACACTCACTGATTAACCCACACACTCACTGTTTAACCCTCACACTCACTGTTTAACACTCACAATCATTGTTTAACCCTCGCACTCACTGTTTAACCTTTGCATTCACTGTTTAACACTCACACTCACTGTTTAACCCTCACACTCACTGTTTAACCCTCACACTCACTGTTTAACCCTCACACTCACTGTTTAACATTTGCACTCTCTGTTTAACCCTCACACTCACTGTTTAACCCTCACACTCACTGTTTAACCCTCACACTCACTGTTTAACATTTGCAATCTCTGTTTAACCCTCACACTCACTGTTTAACCCTCACACTCACTGTTTAACCCTCACACTCACTGTTTAACCCTCACACTCACTGTTTAACATTTGCACTCACTGTTTAACCCTCACACTCACTGTTTAACCTTTGCACTTTCTCCTTAACCTTTACTCTCACTGATTAACCGTCACACTCACTGTTTAACACTCACACTCACTGTTTAATCTTTGCAATCACTGTTTAACCCTCACACTCACTGTTTAACCTTTGCAATCACTGTTTAACCCTCACACTCACTGTTTAATCTTTGCACTTTCTGTTTAACCTTTACTCTCACTGTTTAACCCTCACACTCACTGTTTAACCCTCACACTCACTGTTTAACCTTTGCAATCACTGTTTGACCCTCACACTCGCTGTTTAACCATCACACTCACTGCTTAACCCTCTGTCTCCTTGTTTAACCCTCACACTCACTGTTTAACCCTCACACTCACTGTTTAACCCTCACACTCACTGTTTGACCCTCACACTCACTGTTTAATCTTTGCACTCACTGTTTGACCCTCACACTCACTGTTTGACCCTCACACTCGCTGTTTGACCCTCACACTCGCTGTTTAACCCTCACACTCACTGTTTAACCCTCACACTCACTGTTTAACCCTCACACTCACTGGTTAACCCTCACACTCACTGTTTAACCTTTGCACTTTCTTTTTAACCTTCACTCTCACTGATTAACCATCACACTCACTGTTTAACCCTTACAATCACTGTTTATACCTCACACTCGCTGTTTAACCTTCACACTCACTGCTTAACCCTCACACTCACTGTTTAACCCTCAAACTCATTGCTTAACCTTTGCACTCACTGTTTAATACTCAAAATCATTTTTTAACCCTCACACTCACTGTGTAAACCTCACACTCACTGCTAAAACACTCACACTCATTGTTTAACACTCACACTCATTGTTTAACACTCACATTCACTGTTTAACCCTCACACTCACTGTTTTTAACCTTTGCACTTTCTGTTTAACCCTCACTCTCACTGTTTATCCCTCACTCACTGTTTAATCTTTGCACTCACTGTTTAACCCTCACACTCACTGTTTAACCTTCACACTCACTGTTTAACCCTCGAACTACTGTTTAACCTTTGCATTCACTGTTTAACCCTCACACTCGCTGTTTAATCCTCACACTCACTGTTGAACCTTCACACTCACTGTTTAACCCTCGAACTCACTGTTTAACATTTGCATTCACTGTTTAACCATCACACTCACTGTTTATCCCTCACACTCACTGTTTAACCCTCACACTCACTGTTTAACCCTCACACTCACTGTTTAACCCTCACACTCACTGTTTAACACTCACACTCACTGTTTAACCCTCACACTCACTGTTTAACCCTCACACTCACTGTTTAACCTTTGCACTTTCTGTTTAACCTTCACTCTCATTGATTAACCCTCACACTCACTGTGTAAACCTCACACTCACTGCTAAAACACTCACACTCATTGTTTAACACTCACACTCATTGTTTAACACTCACATTCACTGTTTAACCCTCACACTCACTGTTTTTAACCTTTGCACTTTCTGTTTAACCCTCACTCTCACTGTTTATCCCTCACTCACTGTTTAATCTTTGCACTCACTGTTTAACCCTCACACTCACTGTTTAACCTTCACACTCACTGTTTAACCCTCGAACTACTGTTTAACCTTTGCATTCACTGTTTAACCCTCACACTCGCTGTTTAATCCTCACACTCACTGTTGAACCTTCACACTCACTGTTTAACCCTCGAACTCACTGTTTAACATTTGCATTCACTGTTTAACCATCACACTCACTGTTTATCCCTCACACTCACTGTTTAACCCTCACACTCACTGTTTAACCCTCACACTCACTGTTTAACCCTCACACTCACTGTTTAACACTCACACTCACTGTTTAACACTCACACTCACTGTTTAACCCTCACACTCACTGTTTAACCCTCACACTCACTGTTTAACCTTTGCACTTTCTGTTTAACCTTCACTCTCATTGATTAACCTTCACACTCACTGTTTAACCCTCACAATCACTGTTTATCCCTCACACTCGCTGTTTAACCTTCACACTCACTGCTTAACCCTCACACTCACTGTTTAACCCTCAAACTCATTGTTTAACATTTGCACTCACTGTTTAACACTCAAAATCATTTTTTAACCCTCACACTCACGGTTTAAACCTCACACTCACTGCTAAATCTCTCACACTCACTGTTTAACACTCACGCTCATTGTTTAACCCTCACACTCACTGTTTAACCCTCACACTCACTGTTTAAATCTCGCACTCACTGTTTAACACTCACACTCACTGTTTATCCTTTGCACTCACTGCTTAACCCTCACAGTCACTGTTTAAACTTTGCACTCACTGTTTAACCCTCACACTCACTGATTAACCCTCACACTCACTGTTTAACTCTCACAGAAACTGTTTAACTCTCACACTCACTGTTTAACCCTCACTCTCACTGCTGAATACTCGGACTCACTGCTTAACCCTCACATTCACTTTTTATCCCTCACACTCACTGTTTAACCCTCACACTCATTGTTTAACCCTCACACTCACTGTTTAACCCTCACACTCACTGTTTAACCCTCACACTCACTGCTTAACCCTCACACTCATTGTTTAAAATTTGCACTTTCTGTTTAACCTTCACTCTCACTAATGAACCCTCACACTCACTGATTAACCCACACACTCACTGTTTAACCCTCACACTCACTGTTTAACACTCACAATCACTGTTTAACCCTCGCACTCACTGTTTAACCTTTGCATTCACTGTTTAACACTCACACTCACTGTTTAACCCTCACACTCACTGTTTAACCCTCACACTCACTGTTTAACCCTCACACTCACTGTTTAACATTTGCACTCTCTGTTTAACCCTCACACTCACTGTTTAACCCTCACACTCACTGTTTAACCCTCACACTCACTGTTTAACCCTCACACTCACTGTTTAACATTTGCAATCTCTGTTTAACCCTCACTCTCACTGTTTAACCCTCACACTCAGTGTTTAACCCTCACACTCACTGTTTAACCCTCACACTCACTGTTTAACATTTGCACTCACTGTTTAACCCTCACACTCACTGTTTAACCTTTGCACTTTCTGCTTAACCTTTACTCTCACTGATTAACCCTCACACTCACTGTTTAACACTCACACTCACTGTTTAATCTTTGCAATCACTGTTTAACCCTCACACTCACTGTTTAACCTTTGCAATCACTGTTTAACCCTCACACTCACTGTTTAATCTTTGCACTTTCTGTTTAACCTTTACTCTCACTGTTTAACCCTCACACTCACTGTTTAACCCTCACACTCACTGTTTAACCTTTGCAATCACTGTTTGACCCTCACACTCGCTGTTTAACCATCACACTCACTGCTTAACCCTCTGTCTCATTGTTTAACCCTCACACTCACTGTTTAACCCTCACACTCACTGTTTAACCCTCACACTCACTGTTTGACCCTCACACTCACTGTTTAATCTTTGCACTCACTGTTTGACCCTCACACTCACTGTTTGACCCTCACACTCGCTGTTTGACCCTCACACTCGCTGTTTAACCCTCACACTCACTGTTTAACCCTCACACTCACTGTTTAACCCTCACACTCACTGGTTAACCCTCACACTCACTGTTTAACCTTTGCACTTTCTTTTTAACCTTCACTCTCACTGATTAACCTTCACACTCACTGTTTAACCCTTACAATCACTGTTTATACCTCACACTCGCTGTTTAACCTTCACACTCACTGCTTAACCCTCACACTCACTGTTTAACCCTCAAACTCATTGCTTAACCTTTGCACTCACTGTTTAATACTCAAAATCATTTTTTAACCCTCACACTCACTGTGTAAACCTCACACTCACTGCTAAAACACTCACACTCATTGTTTAACACTCACACTCATTGTTTAACACTCACACTCACTGTTTAACCCTCACACTCACTGTTTTTAACCTTTGCACTTTCTGTTTAACCCTCACTCTCACTGTTTATCCCTCACTCACTGTTTAATCTTTGCACTCACTCTTTAACCCTCACACTCACTGTTTAAATCTCGCACTCACTGTTTAACACTCACACTCACTGTTTATCCTTTGCACTCACTGCTTAACCCTCACAGTCACTGTTTAAACTTTGCACTCACTGATTAACCCTCACACTCACTGATTAACCCTCACACTCACTGTTTAACTCTCACACACACTGTTTAACTCTCACACTCACTGTTTAACCCTCACTCTCACTGCTGAAGACTCGGACTCATTGCTTAACCCTCACATTCACTGTTTATCCCTCACACTCACTGTTTAACACTCACACTCATTGTTTAACCCTCACACTCACTGATTAACCCTCACACTCACTGTTTAACCCTCACACTCACTGTTTAACCCTCACACTCACTGCTTAACCCTCACACTCATTGTTTAACATTTGCACTTTCTGTTTAACCTTCACTCTCACTAATGAACCCTGACACACACTGATTAACCCACACACTCACTGTCTAACCCTCACCCTCACTGTTTAACCCTCACACTCACTGTTTAACCATCACACTCACTGTTTAACACTCACAATCACTGTTTAACCCTCGGACTCACTGTTTAACCTTTGCATTCACTGTTTAACACTCACACTCACTGTTTAACCCTCACACTCACTGTTGAACCCTCACACTCACTGTTTAACATTTGCACTCTCTGTTTAACCCTCACACTCACTGTTTAACCCTCACACTCACTGTTTAACCCTCACACTCACTGTTTAACCCTCACACTGACTGTTTAACATTTGCAATCTCTGTTTAACCCTCACACTCACTGTTTAACCCTCACACTCACTGTTTAACCCTCACACTCACTGTTTAACATTTGCACTCACTGTTTAACCCTCACACTCACTGTTTAACCCTCACACTCACTGTTTAACATTTGCACTCTCTGTTTAACCCTCACACTCACTGTTTAACATTTGCAATCTCTGTTTAACCCTCACACTCACTGTTTAACCCTCACACTCACTGTTTAACCCTCACACTCACTGTTTAACATTTGCACTCACTGTTTAACCCTCACACTCACTGTTTAACCTTTGCACTTTCTGCTTAACCTTTACTCTCACTGATTAACCCTCACACTCACTGTTTAACACTCACACTCACTGTTTAATCTTTGCAATCACTGTTTAACCCTCACACTCACTGTTTAACCTTTGTAATCACTGTTTAACCCTCACACTCACTGTTTAATCTTTGCACTTTCTGTTTAACCTTTACTCTCACTGTTTAACCCTCACACTCACTGTTTAACCCTCACACTCACTGTTTAACCTTTGCAATCACTGTTTAACCCTCACACTCGCTGTTTAACCATCACACTCACTGCTTAACCCTCTGTCTCATTGTTTAACCCTCACACTCACTGTTTAACCCTCACACTCACTGTTTAACCCTCACACTCACTGTTTGACCCTCACACTCACTGTTTAATCTTTGCACTCACTGTTTGACCCTCACCACTCACTGTTTGACCCTCACACTCGCTGTTTGACCCTCACACTCGCTGTTTAAACCTCACACTCACTGTTTAACCCTCACACTCACTGTTTAACCCTCACACTCACTGTTTAACCCTCACACTCACTGGTTAACCCTCACACTCACTGTTTAACCTTTGCACTTTCTTTTTAACCTTCACTCTCACTGATTAACCTTCACACTCACTGTTTAACCCTCACACTCACTGTTTAACCTTTGCACTTTCTGTTTAACCTTCACTCTCATTGATTAACCTTCACACTCACTGGTTAACCCTCACAATCACTGTTTATCCCTCACACTCGCTGTTTAACCTTCACACTCACTGCTTAACCCTCACACTCACTGTTTAACCCTCAAACTCATTGTTTAACCTTTGCACTCACTGTTTAACACTCAAAATAATTTTTTAACCCTCACACTCACTGTTTAAACCTCACACTCACTGCTAAAACTCTCACACTCACTGTTTAACACTCACACTCATTGTTTAACCCTCACACTCACTGTTTAACCCTCACACTCACTGTTTAACCCTCACACTCACTGTTTGACCCTCACACTCACTGTTTAATCTTTGCACTCACTGTTTGACCCTCACACTCGCTGTTTGACCCTCACACTCGCTGTTTAACCCTCACACTCACTGTTTACCCCTCACACTCACTGTTTAACCCTCACACTCACTGTTTAACCCTCACACTCACTGTTTAACCTTTGCACTTTCTTTTTAACCTTCACTCTCACTGATTAACCTTCACACTCACTGTTTAACCCTTACAATCACTGTTTATACCTCACACTCGCTGTTTAACCTTCACACTCACTGCTTAACCCTCACACTCACTGTTTAACCCTCAAACTCATTGCTTAACCTTTGCACTCACTGTTTAATACTCAAAATCATTTTTTAACCCTCACACTCACTGTGTAAACCTCACACTCACTGCTAAAACACTCACACTCATTGTTTAACACTCACACTCATTGTTTAACACTCACACTCACTGTTTAACCCTCACACTCACTGTTTTTAACCTTTGCACTTTCTGTTTAACCCTCACTCTCACTGTTTATCCCTCACTCACTGTTTAATCTTTGCACTCACTCTTTAACCCTCACACTCACTGTTTAAATCTCGCACTCACTGTTTAACACTCACACTCACTGTTTATCCTTTGCACTCACTGCTTAACCCTCACAGTCACTGTTTAAACTTTGCACTCACTGATTAACCCTCACACTCACTGATTAACCCTCACACTCACTGTTTAACTCTCACACACACTGTTTAACTCTCACACTCACTGTTTAACCCTCACTCTCACTGCTGAAGACTCGGACTCATTGCTTAACCCTCACATTCACTGTTTATCCCTCACACTCACTGTTTAACACTCACACTCATTGTTTAACCCTCACACTCACTGTTTAACCCTCACACTCACTGTTTAACCCTCACACTCACTGTTTAACCCTCACACTCACTGCTTAACCCTCACACTCATTGTTTAACATTTGCACTTTCTGTTTAACCTTCACTCTCACTAATGAACCCTCACACACACTGATTAACCCACACACTCACTGTCTAACCCTCACCCTCACTGTTTAACCCTCACACTCACTGTTTAACCATCACACTCACTGTTTAACACTCACAATCACTGTTTAACCCTCGGACTCACTGTTTAACCTTTGCATTCACTGTTTAACACTCACACTCACTGTTTAACCCTCACACTCACTGTTGAACCCTCACACTCACTGTTTAACATTTGCACTCTCTGTTTAACCCTCACACTCACTGTTTAACCCTCACACTCACTGTTTAACCCTCACACTCACTGTTTAACATTTGCACTCTCTGTTTAACCCTCACACTCACTGTTTAACCCTCACACTCACTGTTTAACCCTCACACTCACTGTTTAACCCTCACACTCACTGTTTAACCCTCACACTCACTGTTTAACATTTGCACTCACTGTTTAACCCTCACACTCACTGTTTAACCCTCACACTCACTGTTTAACATTTGCACTCTCTGTTTAACCCTCACACTCACTGTTTAACCCTCACACTCACTGTTTAACATTTGCAATCTCTGTTTAACCCTCACACTCACTGTTTAACCCTCACACTCACTGTTTAACCCTCACACTCACTGTTTAACCCTCACACTCACTGTTTAACATTTGCACTCACTGTTTAACCCTCACACTCACTGTTTAACCTTTGCACTTTCTGCTTAACCTTTACTCTCACTGATTAACCCTCACACTCACTGTTTAACACTCACACTCACTGTTTAATCTTTGCAATCACTGTTTAACCCTCACACTCACTGTTTAACCTTTGCAATCACTGTTTAACCCTCACACTCACTGTTTAATCTTTGCACTTTCTGTTTAACCTTTACTCTCACTGTTTAACCCTCACACTCACTGTTTAACCCTCACACTCACTGTTTAACCTTTGCAATCACTGTTTGACCCTCACACTCGCTGTTTAACCATCACACTCACTGCTTAACCCTCTGTCTCATTGTTTAACCCTCACACTCACTGTTTAACCCTCACACTCACTGTTTAACCCTCACACTCACTGTTTGACCCTCACACTCACTGTTTAATCTTTGCACTCACTGTTTGACCCTCACACTCACTGTTTGACCCTCACACTCGCTGTTTGACCCTCACACTCGCTGTTTAACCCTCACACTCACTGTTTAACCCTCACACTCACTGGTTAACCCTCACACTCACTGTTTAACCTTTGCACTTTCTTTTTAACCTTCACTCTCACTGATTAACCTTCACATTCACTGTTTAACCCTCACACTCACTGTTTAACCTTTGCACTTTCTGTTTAACCTTCACTCTCATTGATTAACCTTCACACTCACTGTTTAACCCTCACAATCACTGTTTATCCCTCACACTCGCTGTTTAACCTTCACACTCACTGCTTAACCCTCACACTCACTGTTTAACCCTCAAACTCATTGTTTAACCTTTGCACTCACTGTTTAACACTCAAAATCATTTTTTAACCCTCACACTCACTGTTTAAACCTCACACTCACTGCTAAAACTCTCACACTCACTGTTTAACACTCACACTCATTGTTTAACCCTCACACTCACTGTTTAACCCTCACACTCACTGTTTAAATCTCGCACTCACTGTTTAACACTCACACTCACTGTTTATCCTTTGCACTCACTGCTTAACCCTCACAGTCACTGTTTAAACTTTGCACTCACTGTTTAATCCTCACACTCACTGATTAACCCTCACACTCACTGTTTAACTCTCACACACACTGTTTAAATCTCACACTCACTGTTTAACCCTCACTCTCACTGCTGAATACTCGGACTCACTGCTTAACCCTCACATTCACTGTTTATCCCTCACACTCACTGTTTAACCCTCACACTCATTGTTTAACCCTCACACTCACTGTTTAACCCTCACACTCACTGTTTAACCCTCACACTCACTGCTTAACCCTCACACTCATTGTTTAACATTTGCACTTTCTGATTAACCTTCACTCTCACTAATGAACCCTCACACTCACTGATTAACCCACACACTCACTGTTTAACCCTCACACTCACTGTTTAACACTCACAATCACTGTTTAACCCTCGCACTCACTGTTTAACCTTTGCATTCACTGTTTAACACTCACACTCACTGTTTAACCCTCACACTCACTGTTTAACCCTCACACTCACTGTTTAACATTTGCACTCTCTGTTTAACCCTCACACTCACTGTTTAACCCTCACACTCACTGTTTAACCCTCACACTCACTGTTTAACATTTGCAATCTCTGTTTAACCCTCACACTCACAGTTTAACCCTCACACTCACTGTTTAACCCTCACACTCACTGTTTAACCCTCACACTCACTGTTTAACATTTGCACTCACTGTTTAACCCTCACACTCACTGTTTAACCTTTGCACTTTCTGCTTAACCTTTACTCTCACTGATTAACCCTCACACTCACTGTTTAACACTCACACTCACTGCTTAATCTTTGCATCACTGTTTAACCCTCACACTCACTGTCTAACCCTCACACTCACTGTTTAACCCTCGCACTCACTGTTTAACCTTTGCATTCACTGTTTAACTCTCACACTCACTGTCTAACCCTCACACTCACTGTTTAACCCTCACACTCACTGTTTAACCTTTGCACTTTCTGTTTAACCTTCACTCTCACTGATTAACCCTCACACTCACTGTTTAACCCTCACACTCACTGATTAACCCTCACACTCACTGTTTAACCCTCACACTCACTGTTTAACCCTCACACTCACTGTTTAACCTTCACACTCACTGTTTAACCCTCACACTCACTGTTTAACATTCACACTCACTGTTTAACACTCACACTCACTGTTTAATCTTTGCACTCGCTGTTTGACCCTCACACTCACTGTTTAACCCTCACACTCACTGTTTAACCCTCACAAACACTGTTTAACCCTCGCAATCAGTGTTTAACCTTTGAATTCACTGTTTAACCCTAACACTCACTGTTTAACCCTCGCACTCACTGTTTAACCTTTGCGTTCACTGTTTAACCCTCAAACTCACTGTTTAACCCTCACACTCACTGTTTAACCCTCACACTCACTGTTTAACCATGACACTCACTGTTTAACCCTAGCACTCACTGTTCAAGCCTCACACTCACTGTTTAACCCTCACACTCACTGTTTAACCATGACACTCACTGTTTAACCCTCGCACTCACTGTTTAACCCTCACACTCACTGTTTAACCCTCACACTCACTGTTTAACCCTCATACTCACTGTTTAACCCTCACACTCACTGTTTAATCTTTGCACTCACTGTTTGACCCTCACACTCACTGTTTAACCCTCACACTCACTTTTTAACCCTCGCACTCACTGTTTAACCTTTGCATTCACTGTTTAACCCTCACACTCGCTGTTTAATCCTCACACTCACTGTTTAACCTTCACACTCACTGTTTAACCCTCGAACTACTGTTTAACCTTTGCATTCACTGTTTAACCCTCACACTCGCTGTTTAATCCTCACACTCACTGTTGAACCTTCACACTCACTGTTTAACCCTCGAACTCACTGTTTAACATTTGCATTCACTGTTTAACCATCACACTCACTGTTTATCCCTCACACTCACTGTTTAACCCTCACACTCACTGTTTAACCCTCACACTCACTGTTTAACCCTCACACTCACTGTTTAACACTCACACTCACTGTTTAACCCTCACACTCACTGTTTAACCTTTGCACTTTCTGTTTAACCTTCACTCTCATTGATTAACCTTCACACTCACTGTTTAACCCTCACAATCACTGTTTATCCCTCACACTCGCTGTTTAACCTTCACACTCACTGCTTAACCCTCACACTCACTGTTTAACCCTCAAACTCATTGTTTAACCTTTGCACTCACTGTTTAACACTCAAAATCATTTTTTAACCCTCACACTCACGTTTAAACCTCACACTCACTGCTAAATCTCTCACACTCACTGTTTAACACTCACACTCATTGTTTAACCCTCACACTCACTGTTTAACCCTCACACTCACTGTTTAAATCTCGCACTCACTGTTTAACACTCACACTCACTGTTTATCCTTTGCACTCACTGCTTAACCCTCACAGTCACTGTTTAAACTTTGCACTCACTGTTTAACCCTCACACTCACTGATTAACCCTCACACTCACTGTTTAACTCTCACACACACTGTTTAACTCTCACACTCACTGTTTAACCCTCACTCTCACTGCTGAATACTCGGACTCACTGCTTAACCCTCACATTCACTTTTTATCCCTCACACTCACTGTTTAACCCTCACACTCATTGTTTAACCCTCACACTCACTGTTTAACCCTCACACTCACTGTTTAACCCTCACACTCACTGCTTAACCCTCACACTCATTGTTTAAAATTTGCACTTTCTGTTTAACCTTCACTCTCACTAATGAACCCTCACACTCACTGATTAACCCACACACTCACTGTTTAACCCTCACACTCACTGTTTAACACTCACAATCACTGTTTAACCCTCGCACTCACTGTTTAACCTTTGCATTCACTGTTTAACACTCACACTCACTGTTTAACCCTCACACTCACTGTTTAACCCTCACACTCACTGTTTAACCCTCACACTCACTGTTTAACATTTGCACTCTCTGTTTAACCCTCACACTCACTGTTTAACCCTCACACTCACTGTTTAACCCTCACACTCACTGTTTAACCCTCACACTCACTGTTTAACATTTGCAATCTCTGTTTAACCCTCACACTCACTGTTTAACCCTCACACTCACTGTTTAACCCTCACACTCACTGTTTAACCCTCACACTCACTGTTTAACATTTGCACTCACTGTTTAACCCTCACACTCACTGTTTAACCTTTGCACTTTCTCCTTAACCTTTACTCTCACTGATTAACCGTCACACTCACTGTTTAACACTCACACTCACTGTTTAATCTTTGCAATCACTGTTTAACCCTCACACTCACTGTTTAACCTTTGCAATCACTGTTTAACCCTCACACTCACTGTTTAATCTTTGCACTTTCTGTTTAACCTTTACTCTCACTGTTTAACCCTCACACTCACTGTTTAACCCTCACACTCACTGTTTAACCTTTGCAATCACTGTTTGACCCTCACACTCGCTGTTTAACCATCACACTCACTGCTTAACCCTCTGTCTCATTGTTTAACCCTCACACTCACTGTTTAACCCTCACACTCACTGTTTAACCCTCACACTCACTGTTTGACCCTCACACTCACTGTTTAATCTTTGCACTCACTGTTTGACCCTCACACTCACTGTTTGACCCTCACACTCGCTGTTTGACCCTCACACTCGCTGTTTAACCCTCACACTCACTGTTTAACCCTCACACTCACTGTTTAACCCTCACACTCACTGGTTAACCCTCACACTCACTGTTTAACCTTTGCACTTTCTTTTTAACCTTCACTCTCACTGATTAACCTTCACACTCACTGTTTAACCCTTACAATCACTGTTTATACCTCACACTCGCTGTTTAACCTTCACACTCACTGCTTAACCCTCACACTCACTGTTTAACCCTCAAACTCATTGCTTAACCTTTGCACTCACTGTTTAATACTCAAAATCATTTTTTAACCCTCACACTCACTGTGTAAACCTCACACTCACTGCTAAAACACTCACACTCATTGTTTAACACTCACACTCATTGTTTAACACTCACACTCACTGTTTAACCCTCACACTCACTGTTTTTAACCTTTGCACTTTCTGTTTAACCCTCACTCTCACTGTTTATCCCTCACTCACTGTTTAATCTTTGCACTCACTCTTTAACCCTCACACTCACTGTTTAAATCTCGCACTCACTGTTTAACACTCACACTCACTGTTTATCCTTTGCACTCACTGCTTAACCCTCACAGTCACTGTTTAAACTTTGCACTCACTGATTAACCCTCACACTCACTGATTAACCCTCACACTCACTGTTTAACTCTCACACACACTGTTTAACTCTCACACTCACTGTTTAACCCTCACTCTCACTGCTGAAGACTCGGACTCATTGCTTAACCCTCACATTCACTGTTTATCCCTCACACTCACTGTTTAACACTCACACTCATTGTTTAACCCTCACACTCACTGTTTAACCCTCACACTCACTGTTTAACCCTCACACTCACTGTTTAACCCTCACACTCACTGCTTAACCCTCACACTCACTGTTTAACATTTGCACTTTCTGTTTAACCTTCACTCTCACTAATGAACCCTCACACACACTGATTAACCCACACACTCACTGTCTAACCCTCACCCTCACTGTTTAACCCTCACACTCACTGTTTAACCATCACACTCACTGTTTAACACTCACAATCACTGTTTAACCCTCGGACTCACTGTTTAACCTTTGCATTCACTGTTAAACACTCACACTCACTGTTTAACCCTCACACTCACTGTTGAACCCTCACACTCACTGTTTAACATTTGCACTCTCTGTTTAACCCTCACACTCACTGTTTAACCCTCACACTCACTGTTTAACCCTCACACTCACTGTTTAACCCTCACACTGACTGTTTAACATTTGCAATCTCTGTTTAACCCTCACACTCACTGTTTAACCCTCACACTCACTGTTTAACCCTCACACTCACTGTTTAACATTTGCACTCACTGTTTAACCCTCACACTCACTGTTTAACCTTTGCACTTTCTGTTTAACCTTTACTCTCACTGATTAACCCTCACACTCACTGTTTAACCCTCACACTCACTGCTTAATCCTCACACTCACTGTTCAAGACTCACACTCCCTGTTTAAGCCTCACACTTTTTAGGAATCACACTCACTATTTAACCCTCACATTCACTGTTTAACCCTCGGACTCACTTTTTAACCCTCGCTCTCACTGATTAAACCTCACAGTCACTGTTTAACCCTCACACTCACAGTTTACTCCTCACACTCACTGCTTAACACTCACACTGACTGTTTAACCATCATACTCACGGCTTAACCCTCACACTCACTGCTTAAACCTCACACTCACTGTTTAACACTCACATTCACTGCTTAACACTCACACTCACTGTTTAACCCTCACACTCACTGTTTAACCTTTGCACTCACTGTTTAACCCTCACACTCACTGTTTAACCCTCAGACTCACTGCTTAACCCTCAAACTCACTGTTTAACACTCACACTCACTGCTTAACCCTCAAACTCACTGTTTAACACTCACACTCACTGCTTAACCCTCAAACTCACTGTTTAACCCTCACACTCACTGTTTAACCCTCAGAGTCACTGCTTAACCCTCACACTCACTGTTTAACCCTCACAGTCACTGCTTAATCCTCACACTCACTGTTTAACCGACACACTCACTGTTTAACCTTTGCACTCACTGTTTAACCTTTGCACTCACTGTTTAACCTTTGCTCTCACTGTTTAACCCTCAATCTCATTTTTTAACCCTCACACTCACTGTTTGACCCTCACACTCACTGCTTAACCCTCACACACACTGTTTAACCCTCACACTCACTGTTTAACCCTCACACACACTGTTTAACCCTCACACTCACTGTTTAACCCTCACACACACTGTTTAACCCTCACACTCACTGTTTAACCCTCACACTCACTGTTTAACCCTCACACTCACTGTTTAACCCTCACACACACTGTTTAACCCTCACACTCACTGTTTAACCCTCACACACACTGTTTAACCCTCACACTCACTGTTTAACCCTCACACACACTGTTTAACCCTCACACTCACTGTTTAACCCTCACACTCACTGTTTAACCCTCATACTCACTGTTTAACCCTCACACACACTGTTTAACCCTCACACTCACTGTTTAACCCTCACACACACTGTTTAACCCTCACACTCACTGTTTAACCCTCACACACACTGTTTAACCCTCACACTCACTGTTTAACCCTCACACTCACTGTTTAACACTCACACTCACTGTTTAACCCTCACACTCACTGTTTAACCTTTGCATTCACTGTTTAACCCTCACACTCACTGTTTAAACCTCACACTCACTGTTTAACCCTCACACTCCCTGTTTAACCTTTGCATTCACTGTTTAACCCTCACACTCACTGTTTAACCCTCAAACTCATTTTTAACCCTCACACTCACTGTTTAACCCTCACACTCACTGTTTAACCCTCACACTCCCTGTTTAACCTTTGCATTCACTGTTTAACCCTCACACTCACTGTTTAACCCTCAAACTCATTTTTAACCCTCACACTCACTGTTTAACCCTCGCACTCACTGTTTAACCTTTGCATTCACTGTTTAACCCTCACACTCACTGTTTAACCCTCAAACTCATTTTTAACCCTCACACTCGCTGTTTAACCCTCACACTCACTGTTTAACCCTCGCACTCACTGTTTAACATTTGCACTCACTGTTTAACCCTCTCTCTCACTGATTAACCCTCACACTTACTGTTAAACCCGCACACTCACTGTTTAACCCTCACACTCACGGTTTAATCTTTGCACTCACTGTTTAACCCTCACACTCACTGTTTAACCCTCACACTCACTGTTTAACCCTCGCACTCACTGTTTAACATTTGCACTCACTGTTTAACCCTCTCTCTCACTGATTAACCCTCACACTCACTGTTAAACCCTCACACTCACTGTTTAACCCTCACACTCACGGTTTAATCTTTGCCCTCACTGTTTGACCCTCACACTCACTGTTTAACCATCACAATCAGTGTTTAAACATTGCACTCACTGTTTAACCTTTGCATTCACTGTTTAACCCTCACACTCACTGCTTAACCCTCACACTCACTGCTTAACCCTCACACTCACTGTTTAACACTCACACTCACTGTTTAACCCTCACACTCACTGCCTAACCTTCACACTCAATGTTCAACCCTCACACTCACTGTTTAAGCCTCACACTCACTGCTTAACCCTCACACTCACTGTTTAACACTCACACTCACTGTTTAACCCTCACACTCACTGCCTGACCTTCACACTCAATGTTCAACCCTCACACTCACTGTTTAACCCTCACACTCACTGGTTAACCCTCACACTCACTGTTTAACCTTTGCACTTTCTTTTTAACCTTCACTCTCACTGATTAACCTTCACACTCACTGTTTAACCCTTACAATCACTGTTTATACCTCACACTCGCTGTTTAACCTTCACACTCACTGCTTAACCCTCACACTCACTGTTTAACCCTCAAACTCATTGCTTAACCTTTGCACTCACTGTTTAATACTCAAAATCATTTTTTAACCCTCACACTCACTGTGTAAACCTCACACTCACTGCTAAAACACTCACACTCATTGTTTAACACTCACACTCATTGTTTAACACTCACACTCACTGTTTAACCCTCACACTCACTGTTTTTAACCTTTGCACTTTCTGTTTAACCCTCACTCTCACTGTTTATCCCTCACTCACTGTTTAATCTTTGCACTCACTCTTTAACCCTCACACTCACTGTTTAAATCTCGCACTCACTGTTTAACACTCACACTCACTGTTTATCCTTTGCACTCACTGCTTAACCCTCACAGTCACTGTTTAAACTTTGCACTCACTGATTAACCCTCACACTCACTGATTAACCCTCACACTCACTGTTTAACTCTCACACACACTGTTTAACTCTCACACTCACTGTTTAACCCTCACTCTCACTGCTGAAGACTCGGACTCATTGCTTAACCCTCACATTCACTGTTTATCCCTCACACTCACTGTTTAACACTCACACTCATTGTTTAACCCTCACACTCACTGTTTAACCCTCACACTCACTGTTTAACCCTCACACTCACTGTTTAACCCTCACACTCACTGCTTAACCCTCACACTCATTGTTTAACATTTGCACTTTCTGTTTAACCTTCACTCTCACTAATGAACCCTCACACACACTGATTAACCCACACACTCACTGTCTAACCCTCACCCTCACTGTTTAACCCTCACACTCACTGTTTAACCATCACACTCACTGTTTAACACTCACAATCACTGTTTAACCCTCGGACTCACTGTTTAACCTTTGCATTCACTGTTTAACACTCACACTCACTGTTTAACCCTCACACTCACTGTTGAACCCTCACACTCACTGTTTAACATTTGCACTCTCTGTTTAACCCTCACACTCACTGTTTAACCCTCACACTCACTGTTTAACCCTCACACTCACTGTTTAACCCTCACACTGACTGTTTAACATTTGCAATCTCTGTTTAACCCTCACACTCACTGTTTAACCCTCACACTCACTGTTTAACCCTCACACTCACTGTTTAACATTTGCACTCACTGTTTAACCCTCACACTCACTGTTTAACCCTCACACTCACTGTTTAACCTTTGCACTTTCTGTTTAACCTTTACTCTCACTGATTAACCCTCACACTCACTGATAAACCCTCATACTCACTGCTTAATCCTCACACTCACTGTTCAAGACTCACACTCCCAATTTAAGCCTCACACTTTTTAGGAATCACACTCACTATTTAACCCTCACATTCACTGTTTAACCCTCGGACTCACTTTTTAACCCTCGCTCTCACTGATTAAACCTCACAGTCACTGTTTAACCCTCACACTCCCAGTTTACTCCTCACACTCACTGCTTAACACTCACACTGACTGTTTAACCATCACACTCACGGCTTAACCCTCACACTCACTGCTTAAACCTCACACTCACTGTTTAACACTCACATTCACTGCTTAACACTCACACTCACTGTTTAACCCTCACACTCACTGTTTAACCTTTGCACTCACTGTTTAACCCTCACACTCACTGTTTAACCCTCAGACTCACTGCTTAACCCTCAAACTCACTGTTTAACACTCACACTCACTGCTTAACCCTCAAACTCACTGTTTAACACTCACACTCACTGCTTAACCCTCAAACTCACTGTTTAACCCTCACACTCACTGTTTAACCCTCAGAGTCACTGCTTAACCCTCACACTCACTGTTTAACCCTCACAGTCACTGCTTAATCCTCACACTCACTGTTTAACCGACACACTCACTGTTTAACCTTTGCACTCACTGTTTAACATTTGCACTCACTGTTTAACCTTTGCTTTCACTGTTTAACCCTCAAACTCACTGTTTAAACCTCACACTCACTGTTTAACCCTCACACACACTGTTTAACCCTCACACTCACTGTTTAACCCTCACACACACTGTTTAACCCTCACACTCACTGTTTAACCCTCACACACACTGTTTAACCCTCACACTCACTGTTTAACCCTCACACTCACTGTTTAACACTCACACTCACTATTTAACCCTCACACTCACTGTTTAACCTTTGCATTCACTGTTTAACCCTCACACTCACTGTTTAACCCTCACACTCACTGTTTAACCCTCACACTCCCTGTTTAACATTTGCATTCACTGTTTAACCCTCACACTCACTGTTTAACCCTCAAACTCATTTTTAACCCTCACACTCACTGTTTAACCCTCACACTCACTGTTTAACCCTCACACTCCCTGTTTAACCTTTGCATTCACTGTTTAACCCTCACACTCACTGTTTAAACCTCAAACTCATTTTTAACCCTCACACTCACTGTTTAACCCTCGCACTCACTGTTTAACCTTTGCATTCACTGTTTAACCCTCACACTCACTGTTTAACCCTCACACTCACTGTTTAACCCTCACACTCACTGTTTAACATTTGCACTCACTGTTTCACCCTCTCTCTAACTGATTAACCCTCACACTTACTGTTAAACCCGCACACTCACTGTTTAACCCTCACACTCACGGTTTAATCTTTGCACTCACTGTTTAACCCTCACACTCACTGTTTAACCCTCACACTCACTGTTTAACCCTCGCACTCACTGTTTAACATTTGCACTCACTGTTTAACCCTCTCTCTCACTGATTAACCCTCACAGTCACTGTTAAACCCTCACACTCACTGTTTAACCCTCACACTCACGGTTTAATCTTTGCCCTCACTGTTTGACCCTCACACTCACTGTTTAACCCTCACAATCAGTGTTTAAACATTGCACTCACTGTTTAACCTTTGCATTCACTGTTTAACCCTCACACTCACTGCTTAACCCTCACACTCACTGCTTAACCCTCACACTCACTGTTTAACACTCACACTCACTGTTTAACCCTCACACTCACTGCCTAACCTTCACACTCAATGTTCAACCCTCACACTCACTGTTTAAGCCTCACACTCACTGCTTAACCCTCACACTCACTGTTTAACACTCACACTCACTGTTTAACCCTCACACTCACTGCCTGACCTTCACACTCAATGTTCAACCCTCACACTCACTGTTTAAGCCTCACACTCACTGCTTTACCCTCAAACTCACTGTTTAACCCTCACACTCACTGTTTAACCCTCACACTCACTGTTTAACCCTCACACACACTGTTTAACCCTCACACTCACTGTTCCACCCTCATACTCACTGTTTAACCCTCACACTCACTGTTTAACCCTCACACACACTGTTTAACCCTCACACTCAATGTTCCACCCTCATACTCACTGTTTAACCCTCACACTCACTGTTTAACCCTCACACACACTGTTTAACCCTCACACTCAATGTTCCACCCTCGTACTCACTGTTTAACCCTCACACTCACTGTTTAACCCTCACACTCACTGCCTAACCTTCACACTCAATGTTCAACCCTCACACTCACTGTTTAAGCCTCACACTCACTGCTTAACCCTCAAACTCACTGTTTAACCCTCACACACACTGTTTAACCCTCACACTCACTGTTTAACCCTCACACTCACTGTTTAACCCTCACACTCACTGTTTAACATTCACACTCCCTGTTTAACCCTCACACTCCCTGTTTAACCCTCACACTCACTGCTTAACCCTCAAACTCACTGTTTAACCCTCACACTCACTGTTTAACCCTCACACTCACTATTTCACCCTCAAACTCACTGATTAACCCTCACACTCACTGCTTAACCCTCAAACTCACTGATTAACCCTCACACTTACTGATCAATCCTCACACCCACTGTTTAACACTCACAATCACTGTCTAAGCCTCACACTCACTATATAAGAATCAAACTCATTGCTTAACGCTCACACTCAGTGTTTAAGTCTCGGACTCACTGCTTAACCCTCACACTCACTGCTTAACCCTCACACTCACTGCTTAACCCTCACATTCACTGTTTAACCCTCACACTCACTGTTTAACCTTTGCACTTTCTGTTTAACCTTCACTCTCACTGTTTAACCCTCACACTCACTGCTTAACCCTCACACTCACTGTTTAACATTTGCACTCTCTGTTTAACCCTCACACTCACTGTTTAACCCTCACACTCACTGTTTAACCCTCACACTCACTGTTTAACCCTCACACTCACTGTTTAACCCTCACACTCACTGTTTAACATTTGCAATCTCTGTTTAACCCTCACACTCACTGTTTAACCCTCACACTCACTGTTTAACATTTGCACTCACTGTTTAACCCTCACACTCACTGTTTAACCTTTGCACTTTCTGTTTAACCTTTACTCTCACTGATTAACCCTCACACTCACTGTTTAACCCTCACACTCACTGCTTAATCCTCACACTCACTGTTCAAGACTCACACTCCCTGTTAAAGCCTCACACTTTTTAGGAATCACACTCACTATTTAACCCTCACATTCACTGTTTAACCCTCGGACTCACTTTTTAACCCTCGCTCTCACTGATTAAACCTCACAGTCACTGTTTAACCCTCACACTCCCAGTTTACTCCTCACACTCACTGCTTAACACTCACACTGACTGTTTAACCATCACACTCACGGCTTAACCCTCACACTCACTGCTTAAACCTCACACTCACTGTTTAACACTCACATTCACTGCTTAACACTCACACTCACTGTTTAACCCTCACACTCACTGTTTAACCTTTGCACTCACTGTTTAACCCTCACACTCACTGTTTAACCCTCAGACTCACTGCTTAACCCTCAAACTCACTGTTTAACACTCACACTCACTGCTTAACCCTCAAACTCACTGTTTAACACTCACACTCACTGCTTAACCCTCAAACTCACTGTTTAACCCTCACACTCACTGTTTAACCCTCAGAGTCACTGCTTAACCCTCACACTCACTGTTTAATACTCACAGTCACTGCTTAATCCTCACACTCACTGTTTAACCGACACACTCACTGTTTAACCTTTGCACTCACTGTTTAACATTTGCACTCACTGTTTAACCTTTGCTCTCACTGTTTAACCCTCAAACTCATTTTTTAACCCTCACACTCACTGTTTGACCCTCACACTCACTGCTTAACCCTCACACACACTGTTTAACCCTCACACTCACTGTTTAACCCTCACACACACTGTTTAACCCTCACACTCACTGTTTAACCCTCACACACACTGTTTAACCCTCACACTCACTGTTTAACCCTCACACTCACTGTTTAACCCTCACACTCACTGTTTAACCCTCACACACACTGTTTAACCCTCACACTCACTGTTTAACCCTCACACACACTGTTTAACCCTCACATTCACTGTTTAACCCTCACACACACTGTTTAACCCTCACACTCACTGTTTAACCCTCACACTCACTGTTTAACCCTCACACTCACTGTTTAACCCTCACACACACTGTTTAACCCTCACACTCACTGTTTAACCCTCACACACACTGTTTAACCCTCACACTCACTGTTTAACCCTCACACACACTGTTTAACCCTCACACTCACTGTTTAACCCTCACACTCACTGTTTAACACTCACACTCACTATTTAACCCTCACACTCACTGTTTAACCTTTGCATTCACTGTTTAACCCTCACACTCACTGTTTAACCCTCACACTCACTGTTTAACCCTCACACTCCCTGTTTAACCTTTGCATTCACTTTTTAACCCTCACACTCACTGTTTAACCCTCAAACTCATTTTTAACCCTCACACTCACTGTTTAACCCTCACACTCACTGTTTAACCCTCACACTCCCTGTTTAACCTTTGCATTCACTGTTTAACCCTCACACTCACTGTTTAACCCTCAAACTCATTTTTAACCCTCACACTCACTGTTTAACCCTCGCACTCACTGTTTAACCTTTGCATTCACTGTTTAACCCTCACACTCACTGTTTAACCCTCAAACTCATTTTTAACCCTCACACTCGCTGTTTAACCCTCACACTCACTGTTTAACCCTCGCACTCACTGTTTAACATTTGCACTCACTGTTTAACCCTCTCTCTCACTGATTAACCCTCACACTTACTGTTAAACCCGCACACTCACTGTTTAACCCTCACACTCACGGTTTAATCTTTGCACTCACTGTTTAACCCTCACACTCACTGTTTAACCCTCACACTCACTGTTTAACCCTCGCACTCACTGTTTAACATTTGCACTCACTGTTTAACCCTCTCTCTCACTGATTAACCCTCACACTCACTGTTAAACCCTCACACTCACTGTTTAACCCTCACACTCACGGTTTAATCTTTGCACTCACTGTTTGACCCTCACACTCACTGTTTAACCCTCACAATCAGTGTTTAAACATTGCACTCACTGTTTAACCTTTGCATTCACTGTTTAACCCTCACACTCACTGCTTAACCCTCACACTCACTGCTTAACCCTCACACTCACTGTTTAACACTCACACTCACTGTTTAACCCTCACACTCACTGCCTAACCTTCACACTCAATGTTCAACACTCACACTCACTGTTTAAGCCTCACACTCACTGCTTAACCCTCACACTCACTGTTTAACACTCACACTCACTGTTTAACCCTCACACTCACTGCCTGACCTTCACACTCAATGTTCAACCCTCACACTCACTGTTTAAGCCTCACACTCACTGCTTTACCCTCAAACTCACTGTTTAACCCTCACACTCACTGTTTAACCCTCACACTCACTGTTTAACCCTCACACACACTGTTTAACCCTCACACTCACTGTTCCACCCTCATACTCACTGTTTAACCCTCACACTCACTGTTTAACCCTCACACACACTGTTTAACCCTCACACTCAATGTTCCACCCTCATACTCACTGTTTAACCCTCACACTCACTGTTTAACCCTCACACACACTGTTTAACCCTCACACTCAATGTTCCACCCTCGTACTCACTATTTAACCCTCACACTCACTGTTTAACCCTCACACTCACTGCCTAACCTTCACACTCAATGTTCAACCCTCACACTCACTGTTTAAGCCTCACACTCACTGCTTAACCCTCAAACTCACTGTTTAACCCTCACACACACTGTTTAACCCTCACACTCACTGTTTAACCCTCACACTCACTGTTTAACCCTCACACTCACTGTTTAACATTCACACTCACTGTTTAACCCTCACACTCACTGTTTAACCCTCACACTCACTGCTTAACCCTCAAACTCACTGTTTAACCCTCACACTCACTGTTTAACCCTCACACTCACTATTTCACCCTCAAACTCACTGATTAACCCTCACACTCACTGCTAAACCCTCAAACTCACTGATTAACCCTCACACTTACTGATCAATCCTCACACCCACTGTTTAACACTCACAATCACTGTCTAAGCCTCACACTCACTATATAAGAATCAAACTCATTGCTTAACCCTCACACTCAGTGTTTAAGTCTCGGACTCACTGCTTAACCCTCACACTCACTGCTTAACCCTCACACTCACTGCTTAACCCTCACATTCACTGTTTAACCCTCACACTCACTGTTTAACCTTTGCACTTTCTGTTTAACCTTCACTCTCACTGTTTAACCCTCACACTCACTGCTTAACCCTCACACTCACTGTTTAACCCTCACCATCACTGCTTAACACTCACACTCACTGTTTAACCCTCACACTCACTGTTTAACCCTCGCACTCACTGTTTACTCCTCACACTCACTGCTTAACACTCACACTGACTGTTTAACCATCACACTCACTGCTTAACCCTCACACTCACTGCTTAAACCTCACACTCACTGTTTAACACTCACATTCACTGCTTAACACTCACACTCACTGTTTAACCCTCACACTCACTGCTTAAACCTCACACTCACTGTTTAACCCTCTCACTCACTGCTTAACCCTCACACTTACTGTTTAACCCTCACACTCACTGCTTAATCCTCACACTCACTGTTCAAGACTCACACTCCCTGTTTAAGCCTCACACTTTTTAGGAATCACACTCACTATTTAACCCTCACATTCACTGTTTAACCCACGGACTCACTTTTTAACCCTCGCTCTCACTGATTAAACCTCACAGTCACTGTTTAACCCTCACACTCCCAGTTTACTCCTCACACTCACTGCTTAACACTCACACTGACTGTTTAACCATCACACTCACTGCTTAACCCTCACACTCACTGCTTAAACCTCACACTCACTGTTTAACACTCACATTCACTGCTTAACACTCACACTCACTGTTTAACCCTCACACTCACTGCTTAAACCTCACACTCACTGTTTAACCCTCTCACTCACTGCTTAACCCTCACACTCACTGTTTAACCCTCACACTCACTGTTTAACCCTCACACTCACTGCTTAATCCTCACACTCACTGTTCAAGACTCACACTCCCTGTTTAAGCCTCACACTTTTTAGGAATCACACTCACTATTTAACCCTCACATTCACTGTTTAACCCTCGGACTCACTTTTTAACCCTCGCTCTCACTGATTAAACCTCACAGTCACTGTTTAACCCTCACACTCACTACTTAACCGTCGCAATCACTGTTTCAGCCTCACACTCACTGCTTAACCCTCAATCTCACTGCTTAAACCTCACACTCACTGTTTAACCCTCACATTCACTGCTTAACCCTCACACTCACTGCTTAACCCTCACACTCACTGTTTAACCCTCACACTCACTGTTTAACCCTCGCACTCACAGTTTAATCTCCACACTCACTGCTTAACCCTCACACTCCCAGTTTACTCCTCACACTCACTGCTTAACACTCACATTCACTGATTAACACTCACACTCACTGTTTAACACTCACACTCACTGCTTTACACTCACACTCACTGTTTAACACTCACTCTCACTGCTAAACACTCACACTCACTGTTTAACCCTCACACTCACTGCTTAACACACACTCACTGTTTCACCCTCACACTTTCTGTTTAACACTCACACTCACTGTATAACCCTCACACTCACTGTTTAAGCCACAGACTCACTGCTTAACTCTCACACTCACTGCTTAACCCTCACACTGACTGTTTAACCATCACACTCACTGCTTAACCCTCACACTCACTGCTTAAACCTCACACTCACTGTTTAACCCTCACACTCACTGCTTAACCCTCACACTCACTGTTTAACCCTCACACTCACTGTTTAACCCTCACACACACTGTTTAACCCTCACACTCACTGTTTAACCCTCACACTCACTGTTTAACCCTCACACTCACTGTTTAACCCTCACACACACTGTTTAACCTTCACACTCACTGTTTAACCCTCACACACACTGTTTAACCCTCACACTCACTGTTTAACCCTCACACACACTGTTTAACCCTCACACTCAATGTTTAACCCTCACACTCACTGTTTAACCCTCACACACACTGTTTAACCCTCACACTCACTGTTTAACCCTCACACACACTGTTTAACCCTCACACACACTGTTTAACCCTCACACACACTGTTTAACCCTCACACACACTGTTTAACCCTCACACTCACTGTTTAACCCTCACACTCACTGTTTAACACTCACACTCACTATTTAACCCTCACACTCACTGTTTAACCTTTGCATTCACTGTTTAACCCTCACACTCACTGTTTAACCCTCACACTCACTGTTTAACCCTCACACTCCCTGTTTAACCTTTGCATTCACTGTTTAACCCTCACACTCACTGTTTAACCCTCACACTCACGGTTTAAGCTTTGCACTCACTGTTTAACCCTCACACTCACTGTTTAACCCTCACACTCACTGTTAAACCCTCACACTCACTGTTTAACCCTCACACTCACGGTTTAATCTTTGCACTCACTGTTTGACCCTCACACTCACTGTTTAACCCTCACAATCAGTGTTTAAACATTGCACTCACTGTTTAACCTTTGCATTCACTGTTTAACCCTCACACTCACTGCTTAACCCTCACACTCACTGTTTAACACTCACACTCACTGTTTAACCCTCACACTCACTGCCTGACCTTCACACTCAATGTTCAACCCTCACACTCACTGTTTAAGCCTCACACTCACTGCTTTACCCTCAAACTCACTGTTTAACCCTCACACTCACTGTTTAACCCTCACACTCACTGTTTAACCCTCACACACACTGTTTAACCCTCACACTCACTGTTCCACCCTCATACTCACTGTTTAACCCTCACACTCACTGTTTAACCCTCACACACACTGTTTAACCCTCACACTCAATGTTCCACCCTCATACTCACTGTTTAACCCTCACACTCACTGTTTAACCCTCACACACACTGTTTAACCCTCACACTCAATGTTCCACCCTCGTACTCACTGTTTAACCCTCACACTCACTGTTTAACCCTCACACTCACTGCCTAACCTTCACACTCAATGTTCAACCCTCACACTCACTGTTTAAGCCTCACACTCACTGCTTAACCCTCAAACTCACTGTTTAACCCTCACACTCACTGTTTAACCCTCACACTCACTGTTTAACCCTCACACTCACTGTTTAACCCTCACACTCACTGTTTAACCCTCACACTCACTGTTTAACATTTGCAATCTCTGTTTAACCCTCACACTCACTGTTTAATCCTCACACTCACTGTTTAACCCTCACACTCACTGTTTAACCCTCACACTCACTGTTTAACATTTGCACTCACTGTTTAACCCTCACACTCACTGTTTAACCTTTGCACTTTCTGCTTAACCTTTACTCTCACTGATTAACCCTCACACTCACTGTTTAACACTCACACTCACTGTTTAATCTTTGCAATCACTGTTTAACCCTCACACTCACTGTTTAACCTTTGCAATCACTGTTTAACCCTCACACTCACTGTTTAATCTTTGCACTTTCTGTTTAACCTTTACTCTCACTGTTTAACCCTCACACTCACTGTTTAACCCTCACACTCACTGTTTAACCTTTGCAATCACTTTTTGACCCTCACACTCGCTGTTTAACCATCACACTCACTGCTTAACCCTCTGTCTCATTGTTTAACCCTCACACTCACTGTTTAACCCTCACACTCACTGTTTGACCCTCACACTCGCTGTTTGATCTCACACTCGCTGTTTAACCCTCACACTCACTGTTTAACCCTCACACTCACTGTTTAACCCTCACACTCACTGTTTAACCCTCACACTCAGTGGTTAACCCTCACACTCACTGTTTAACCTTTGCACTTTCTTTTTAACCTTCACTCTCACTGATTAACCTTCACACTCACTGTTTAACCCTCACAATCACTGTTTATCCCTCACACTCGCTGTTTAACCTTCACACTCACTGCTTAACCCTCACACTCACTGTTTAACCCTCAAACTCATTGTTTAACCTTTGCACTCACTGTTTAACACTCAAAATCATTTTTTAACCCTCACACTCACTGTGTAAACCTCACACTCACTGCTAAAACACTCACACTCATTGTTTAACACTCACACTCATTGTTTAACACTCACACTCACTGTTTAACCCTCACACTCACTGTTTTTAACCTTTGCACTTTCTGTTTAACCCTCACTCTCACTGTTTATCCCTCACTCACTGTTTAATCTTTGCACTCACTGTTTAACCCTCACACTCACTGTTTAAATCTCGCACTCACTGTTTAACACTCACACTCACTGTTTATCCTTTGCACTCACTGCTTAACCCTCACAGTCACTGTTTAAACTTTGCACTCACTGTTTAACCCTCACACTCACTGATTAACCCTCACACTCACTGTTTAACTCTCACACACACTGTTTAACTCTCACACTCACTGTTTAACCCTCACTCTCACTGCTGAAGACTCGGACTCATTGCTTAACCCTCACATTCACTGTTTATCCCTCACACTCACTGTTTAACACTCACACTCATTGTTTAACCCTCACACTCACTGTTTAACCCTCACACTCACTGTTTAACCCTCACACTCACTGTTTAACCCTCACACTCACTGTTTAACATTTGCACTCACTGTTTAACCCTCACACTCACTGTTTAACCTTTGCACTTTCTCCTTAACCTTTACTCTCACTGATTAACCGTCACACTCACTGTTTAACACTCACACTCACTGTTTAATCTTTGCAATCACTGATAAACCCTCACACTCACTGTTTAACCTTTGCAATCACTGTTTAACATTTGCACTCACTGTTTAACCCTCACACTCACTGTTTAACCCTCACACTCACTGTTTAACCCTCACACTCACTGTTTAACCCCTCACACTCACTGTTTAACATTTGCACTCTCTGTTTAACCCTCACACTCACTGTTTAACCCTCACACTCACTGTTTAACCCTCACACTCACTGTTTAACATTTGCACTCACTGTTTAACCCTCACACTCACTGTTTAACCTTTGCACTTTCTGTTTAACCTTTACACTCACTGATTAACCCTCACACTCACTGTTTAACCCTCACACTCACTGCTTAATCCTCACACTCACTGTTCAAGACTCACACTCCCTGTTTAAGCCTCACACTTTTTAGGAATCACACTCACTATTTAACCCTCACATTCACTGTTTAACCCTCGGACTCACTTTTTAACCCTCGCTCTCACTGATTAAACCTCACAGTCACTGTTTAAACCCTCACACTACAAGTTTACTCCTCACACTCACTGCTTAACACTCACACTGACTGTTTAACCATCACACTCACTGCTTAACCCTCACACTCACTGCTTAAACCTCACACTCACTGTTTAACACTCACATTCACTGCTTAACACTCACACTCACTGTTTAACCCTCACACTCACTGTTTAACCTTTGCACTCACTGTTTGACCCTCACACTCACTGTTTAACCCTCACAGTCTCTGTTTAACCCTCACACTCACTGTTTAACCCTCACACTCACTGCTTAACCCTCAATCTCACTGTTTAACACTCACACTCACTGCTTAACCCTCAAACTCACTGTTTAACCCTCACACTCACTGTTTAACCCTCAGAGTCACTGCTTAACCCTCACACTCACTGTTTAACCCTCACAGTCACTGCTTAATCCTCACACTCACTGTTTAACCGACACACTCACTGTTTAACCTTTGCACTCACTGTTTAACCTTTGCACTCACTGTTTAACCTTTGCTCTCACTGTTTAACCCTCAAACTCATTTTTTAACCCTCACACTCACTGTTTGACCCTCACACTCACTGCTTAACCCTCACACACACTGTTTAACCCTCACACTCACTGTTTAACCTTTGCTCTCACTGTTTAACCCTCAAACTCATTTTTTAACCCTCACACACACTGTTTAACCCTCACACTCACTGTTTAACCCTCACACACACTGTTTAACATTCACACTCCCTGTTTAACCCTCACACTCACTGTTTAACCCTCACACTCACTGTTTAACCCTCACACTCACTGTTTAACACTCACACTCACTATTTAACCCTCACACTCACTGTTTAACCTTTGCATTCACTGTTTAACCCTCACACTCACTGTTTAACCCTCAAACTCATTTTTAACCCTCACACTCACTGTTTAACCCTCGCACTCACTGTTTAACCTTTGCATTCACTGTTTAACCCTCACACTCACTGTTTAACCCTCAAACTCATTTTTAACCCTCACACTCGCTGTTTAACCCTCACACTCACTGTTTAACCCTCGCACTCACTGTTTAACATTTGCACTCACTGTTTAACCCTCTCTCTCACTGATTAACCCTCACACTTACTGTTAAACCCGCACACTCACTGTTTAACCCTCACACTCACGGTTTAATCTTTGCACTCACTGTTTAACCCTCACACTCACTGTTTAACCCTCACACTCACTGTTTAACCCTCGCACTCACTGTTTAACATTTGCACTCACTGTTTAACCCTCTCTCTCACTGATTAACCCTCACACTTACTGTTAAACCTGCACACTCACTGTTTAACCCTCACACTCACGGTTTAATCTTTGCACTCACTGTTAAACCCGCACACTCACTGTTTAACCCTCACACTCACGGTTTAATCTTTGCACTCACTGTTTAACCCTCACACTCACTGTTTAACCCTCACACTCACTGTTTAACCCTCGCACTCACTGTTTAACATTCACACTCCCTGTTTAACCCTCACACTCCCTGTTTAACCCTCACACTCACTGCTTAACCCTCAAACTCACTGTTTAACCCTCACACTCACTGTTTAACCCTCACACTCACTATTTCACCCTCAAACTCACTGATTAACCCTCACACTCACTGCTTAACCCTCAAACTCACTGATTAACCCTCACACTTACTGATCAATCCTCACACCCACTGTTTAACACTCACAATCACTGTCTAAGCCTCACACTCACTATATAAGAATCAAACTCATTGCTTAACCCTCACACTCAGTGTTTAAGTCTCGGACTCACTGCTTAACCCTCACACTCACTGTTTAACCCTCACACTCACTGCTTAACCCTCACATTCACTGTTTAACCCTCACACTCACTGTTTAACCTTTGCACTTTCTGTTTAACCTTCACTCTCACTGTTTAACCCTCACACTCACTGCTTAACCCTCACACTCACTGTTTAACCCTCACCATCACTGCTTAACACTCACACTCACTGTTTAACCCTCACACTCACTGTTTAACCCTCGCACTCCCAGTTTACTCCTCACACTCACTGCTTAACACTCACACTGACTGTTTAACCATCACACTCACTGTTTAACCCTCACACTCACTGCTTAAACCTCACACTCACTGTTTAACACTCACATTCACTGCTTAACACTCACACTCACTGTTTAACCCTCACACTCACTGCTTAAACCTCACACTCACTGTTTAACCCTCTCACTCACTGCTTAACCCTCACACTCACTGTTTAACCCTCACACTCACTGCTTAATCCTCACACTCACTGTTCAAGACTCACACTCCCTGTTTAAGCCTCACACTTTTTAGGAATCACACTCACTATTTAACCCTCACATTCACTGTTTAACCCTCGGACTCACTTTTTAACCCTCGCTCTCACTGATTAAACCTCACAGTCACTGTTTAACCCTCACACTCCCAGTTTACTCCTTACACTCACTGCTTAACACTCACACTGACTGTTTAACCATCACACTCACTGCTTAACCCTCACACTCACTGCTTAAACCTCACACTCACTGTTTAACACTCACATTCACTGCTTAACACTCACACTCACTGTTTAACCCTCACACTCACTGCTTAAACCTCACACTAACTGTTTAACCCTCTCACTCACTGCTTAACCCTCACACTCACTGTTTAACCCTCACACTCACTGCTTAATCCTCACACTCACTGTTCAAGACTCACACTCCCTGTTTAAGCCTCACACTTTTTAGGAATCACACTCACTATTTAACCCTCACATTCACTGTTTAACCCTCGGACTCACTTTTTAACCCTCGCTCTCACTGATTAAACCTCACAGTCACTGTTTAACCCTCACACTCACTACTTAACCGTCGCAATCACTGTTTAAGCCTCACACTCACTGCTTAACCCTCAATCTCACTGCTTAAATCTCACAGTCACTGTTTAACCCTCACACTCACTGCTTAACCCTCACACTCACTGTTTAACCTTTGCATTCACTGTTTAACCCTCACACTCACTGTTTAACCCTCAAACTCATTTTTAACCCTCACACTCACTGTTTAACCCTCGCACTCACTGTTTAACCTTTGCATTCACTGTTTAACCCTCACACTCACTGTTTAACCCTCAAACTCATTTTTAACCCTCACACTCGCTGTTTAACCCTCACACTCACTGTTTAACCCTCGCACTCACTGTTTAACATTTGCACTCACTGTTTAACCCTCTCTCTCACTGATTAACCCTCACACTTACTGTTAAACCCGCACACTCACTGTTTAACCCTCACACTCACGGTTTAATCTTTGCACTCACTGTTTAACCCTCACACTCACTGTTTAACCCTCACACTCACTGTTTAACCCTCGCACTCACTGTTTAACATTTGCACTCACTGTTTAACCCTCTCTCTCACTGATTAACCCTCACACTTACTGTTAAACCCGCACACTCACTGTTTAACCCTCACACTCACGGTTTAATCTTTGCACTCACTGTTAAACCCGCACACTCACTGTTTAACCCTCACACTCACGGTTTAATCTTTGCACTCACTGTTTAACCCTCACACTCACTGTTTAACCCTCACACTCACTGTTTAACCCTCGCACTCACTGTTTAACATTCACACTCCCTGTTTAACCCTCACACTCCCTGTTTAACCCTCACACTCCCTGTTTAACCCTCACACTCACTGTTTAACCCTCACACTCACTGTTTAACCCTCACACTCACTATTTCACCCTCAAACTCACTGATTAACCCTCACACTCACTGCTTAACCCTCAAACTCACTGATTAACCCTCACACTTACTGATCAATCCTCACACCCACTGTTTAACACTCACAATCACTGTCTAAGCCTCACACTCACTATATAAGAATCAAACTCATTGCTTAACCCTCACACTCAGTGTTTAAGTCTCGGACTCACTGCTTAACCCTCACACTCACTGTTTAACCCTCACACTCACTGCTTAACCCTCACATTCACTGTTTAACCCTCACACTCACTGTTTAACCTTTGCACTTTCTGTTTAACCTTCCCTCTCACTGTTTAACCCTCACACTCACTGCTTAACCCTCACACTCACTGTTTAACCCTCACCATCACTGCTTAACACTCACACTCACTGTTTAACCCTCACACTCACTGTTTAACCCTCGCACTCCCAGTTTACTCCTCACACTCACTGCTTAACACTCACACTGACTGTTTAACCATCACACTCACTGTTTAACCCTCACACTCACTGCTTAAACCTCACACTCACTGTTTAACACTCACATTCACTGCTTAACACTCACACTCACTGTTTAACCCTCACACTCACTGCTTAAACCTCACACTCACTGTTTAACCCTCTCACTCACTGCTTAACCCTCACACTCACTGTTTAACCCTCACACTCACTGCTTAATCCTCACACTCACTGTTCAAGACTCACACTCCCTGTTTAAGCCTCACACTTTTTAGGAATCACACTCACTATTTAACCCTCACATTCACTGTTTAACCCTCGGACTCACTTTTTAACCCTCGCTCTCACTGATTAAACCTCACAGTCACTGTTTAACCCTCACACTCCCAGTTTACTCCTTACACTCACTGCTTAACACTCACACTGACTGTTTAACCATCACACTCACTGCTTAACCCTCACACTCACTGCTTAAACCTCACACTCACTGTTTAACACTCACATTCACTGCTTAACACTCACACTCACTGTTTAACCCTCACACTCACTGCTTAAACCTCACACTAACTGTTTAACCCTCTCACTCACTGCTTAACCCTCACACTCACTGTTTAACCCTCACACTCACTGCTTAATCCTCACACTCACTGTTCAAGACTCACACTCCCTGTTTAAGCCTCACACTTTTTAGGAATCACACTCACTATTTAACCCTCACATTCACTGTTTAACCCTCGGACTCACTTTTTAACCCTCGCTCTCACTGATTAAACCTCACAGTCACTGTTTAACCCTCACACTCACTACTTAACCGTCGCAATCACTGTTTAAGCCTCACACTCACTGCTTAACCCTCAATCTCACTGCTTAAATCTCACAGTCACTGTTTAACCCTCACACTCACTGCTTAACCCTCACACTCACTGTTTAACCCTCACACTCACTGTTTAACCCTCGCACTCACAGTTTAATCTCCACACTCACTGCTTAACCCTCACACTCCCAGTTTACTCCTCACACTCACTGCTTAACACTCACATTCACTGATTAACACTCACACTCACTGTTTAACACTCACACTCACTGCTTTACACTCACACTCACTGTTTAACACTCACTCTCACTGCTAAACACTCACACTCACTGTTTAACCCTCACACTCACTGCTTAACACACACTCACTGTTTCACCCTCACACTTTCTGTTTAACACTCACACTCACTGTATAACCCTCACACTCACTGTTTAACCCTCACACACACTGTTTAACCCTCACACTCACTGTTTAACCCTACACTCACTGTTTAACACTCACACTCACTATTTAACCCTCACACTCACTGTTTAACCTTTGCATTCACTGTTTAACCCTCACACTCACTGTTTAACCCTCACACTCACTGTTTAAACCTCACACTCCCTGTTTAACCTTTGCATTCACTGTTTAACCCTCACACTCACTGTTTAACCCTCAAACTCATTTTTAACCCTCACACTCACTGTTTAACCCTCACACTCCCTGTTTAACCTTTGCATTCACTGTTTAACCCTCACACTCACTGTTTAACCCTCAAACTCATTTTTAACCCTCACACTCACTGTTTAACCCTCGCACTCACTGTTTAACCTTTGCATTCACTGTTTAACCCTCACACTCACTGTTTAACCCTCAAACTCATTTTTAACCCTCACACTCGCTGTTTAACCCTCACACTCACTGTTTAACCCTCGCACTCACTGTTTAACATTTGCACTCACTGTTTAACCCTCTCTCTCACTGATTAACCCTCACACTTACTGTTAAACCCGCACACTCACTGTTTAACCCTCACACTCACGGTTTAATCTTTGCACTCACTGTTTAACCCTCACACTCACTGTTTAACCCTCACACTCACTGTTTAACCCTCGCACTCACTGTTTAACATTTGCACTCACTGTTTAACCCTCTCTCTCACTGATTAACCCTCACACTCACTGTTAAACCCTCACACTCACTGTTTAACCCTCACACTCACGGTTTAATCTTTGCACTCACTGTTTGACCCTCACACTCACTGTTTAACCCTCACAATCAGTGTTTAAACATTGCACTCACTGTTTAACCTTTGCATTCACTGTTTAACCCTCACACTCACTGCTTAACCCTCACACTCACTGCTTAACCCTCACACTCACTGTTTAACACTCACACTCACTGTTTAACCCTCACACTCACTGCCTAACCTTCACACTCAATGTTCAACACTCACACTCACTGTTTAAGCCTCACACTCACTGCTTAACCCTCACACTCACTGTTTAACACTCACACTCACTGTTTAACCCTCACACTCACTGCCTGACCTTCACACTCAATGTTCAACCCTCACACTCACTGTTTAAGACTCACACTCACTGCTTTACCCTCAAACTCACTGTTTAACCCTCACACTCACTGTTTAACCCTCACACTCACTGTTTAACCCTCACACACACTGTTTAACCCTCACACTCACTGTTCCACCCTCATACTCACTGTTTAACCCTCACACACACTGTTTAACCCTCACACTCAATGTTCCACCCTCATACTCACTGTTTAACCCTCACACTCACTGTTTAACCCTCACACACACTGTTTAACCCTCACACTCAATGTTCCACCCTCGTACTCACTGTTTAACCCTCACACTCACTGTTTAACCCTCACACTCACTGCCTAACCTTCACACTCAATGTTCAACCCTCACACTCACTGTTTAAGCCTCACACTCACTGCTTAACCCTCAAACTCACTGTTTAACCCTCACACACACTGTTTAACCCTCACACTCACTGTTTAACCCTCACACTCACTGTTTAACCCTCACACTCACTGTTTAACATTCACACTCCCTGTTTAACCCTCACACTCCCTGTTTAACCCTCACACTCACTGCTTAACCCTCAAACTCACTGTTTAACCCTCACACTCACTGTTTCACCCTCAAACTCACTGATTAACCCTCACACTCACTTCTTAACCCTCAAACTCACTGATTAACCCTCACACTTACTGATCAATCCTCACACCCACTGTTTAACACTCACAATCACTGTCTAAGCCTCACACTCACTATATAAGAATCAAACTCATTGCTTAACCCTCACACTCACTGTTTAACCCTCACACTCACTGCTTAACCCTCACATTCACTGTTTAACCCTCACACTCACTGTTTAACCTTTGCACTTTCTGTTTAACCTTCACTCTCACTGTTTAACCCTCACACTCACTGCTTAACCCTCAAACTCACTGTTTAACCCTCACCATCACTGCTTAACACTCACACTCACTGTTTAACCCTCACACTCACTGTTTAACCCTCGCACTCCCAGTTTACTCCTCACACTCACTGCTTAACACTCACACTGACTGTTTAACCATCACACTCACTGCTTAACCCTCACACTCACTGCTTAAACCTCACACTCACTGTTTAACACTCACATTCACTGCTTAACACTCACACTCACTGTTTAACACTCACACTCACTGCTTAAACCTCACACTCACTGTTTAACCCTCTCACTCACTGCTTAACCCTCACACTCACTGTTTAACCCTCACACTCACTGCTTAATCCTCACACTCACTGTTCAAGACTCACACTCCCTGTTTAAGCCTCACACTTTTTAGGAATCACACTCACTATTTAACCCTCACATTCACTGTTTAACCCTCGGACTCACTTTTTAACCCTCGCTCTCACTGATTAAACCTCACAGTCACTGTTTAACCCTCACACTCCCAGTTTACTCCTTACACTCACTGCTTAACACTCACACTGACTGTTTAACCATCACACTCACTGCTTAACCCTCACACTCACTGCTTAAACCTCACACTCACTGTTTAACACTCACATGCACTGCTTAACACTCACACTCACTGTTTAACCCTCACACTCACTGCTTAAACCTCACACTAACTGTTTAACCCTCTCACTCACTGCTTAACCCTCACACTCACTGCTTAACCCTCACACTCACTGTTTAACACTCACACTCACTGTTTAACCCTCACACTCACTGCCTAACCTTCACACTCAATGTTCAACACTCACACTCACTGTTTAAGCCTCACACTCACTGCTTAACCCTCACACTCACTGTTTAACACTCACACTCACTGTTTAACCCTCACACTCACTGCCTGACCTTCACACTCAATGTTCAACCCTCACACTCACTGTTTAAGACTCACACTCACTGCTTTACCCTCAAACTCACTGTTTAACCCTCACACTCACTGTTTAACCCTCACACTCACTGTTTAACCCTCACACACACTGTTTAACCCTCACACTCACTGTTCCACCCTCATACTCACTGTTTAACCCTCACACTCACTGTTTAACCCTCACACACACTGTTTAACCCTCACACTCAATGTTCCACCCTCATACTCACTGTTTAACCCTCACACTCACTGTTTAACCCTCACACACACTGTTTAACCCTCACACTCAATGTTCCACCCTCGTACTCACTGTTTAACCCTCACACTCACTGTTTAACCCTCACACTCACTGCCTAACCTTCACACTCAATGTTCAACCCTCACACTCACTGTTTAAGCCTCACACTCACTGCTTAACCCTCAAACTCACTGTTTAACCCTCACACACACTGTTTAACCCTCACACTCACTGTTTAACCCTCACACTCACTGTTTAACCCTCACACTCACTGTTTAACATTCACACTCCCTGTTTAACCCTCACACTCCCTGTTTAACCCTCACACTCACTGCTTAACCCTCAAACTCACTGTTTAACCCTCACACTCACTGTTTCACCCTCAAACTCACTGATTAACCCTCACACTCACTTCTTAACCCTCAAACTCACTGATTAACCCTCACACTTACTGATCAATCCTCACACCCACTGTTTAACACTCACAATCACTGTCTAAGCCTCACACTCACTATATAAGAATCAAACTCATTGCTTAACCCTCACACTCACTGTTTAACCCTCACACTCACTGCTTAACCCTCACATTCACTGTTTAACCCTCACACTCACTGTTTAACCTTTGCACTTTCTGTTTAACCTTCACTCTCACTGTTTAACCCTCACACTCACTGCTTAACCCTCAAACTCACTGTTTAACCCTCACCATCACTGCTTAACACTCACACTCACTGTTTAACCCTCACACTCACTGTTTAACCCTCGCACTCCCAGTTTACTCCTCACACTCACTGCTTAACACTCACACTGACTGTTTAACCATCACACTCACTGCTTAACCCTCACACTCACTGCTTAAACCTCACACTCACTGTTTAACACTCACATTCACTGCTTAACACTCACACTCACTGTTTAACACTCACACTCACTGCTTAAACCTCACACTCACTGTTTAACCCTCTCACTCACTGCTTAACCCTCACACTCACTGTTTAACCCTCACACTCACTGCTTAATCCTCACACTCACTGTTCAAGACTCACACTCCCTGTTTAAGCCTCACACTTTTTAGGAATCACACTCACTATTTAACCCTCACATTCACTGTTTAACCCTCGGACTCACTTTTTAACCCTCGCTCTCACTGATTAAACCTCACAGTCACTGTTTAACCCTCACACTCCCAGTTTACTCCTTACACTCACTGCTTAACACTCACACTGACTGTTTAACCATCACACTCACTGCTTAACCCTCACACTCACTGCTTAAACCTCACACTCACTGTTTAACACTCACATGCACTGCTTAACACTCACACTCACTGTTTAACCCTCACACTCACTGCTTAAACCTCACACTAACTGTTTAACCCTCTCACTCACTGCTTAACCCTCACACTCACTGTTCAAGACTCACACTCCCTGTTTAAGCCTCACACTTTTTAGGAATCACACTCACTATTTAACCCTCACATTCACTGTTTAACCCTCGGACTCACTTTTTAACCCTCGCTCTCACTGATTAAACCTCACAGTCACTGTTTAACCCTCACACTCACTACTTAACCGTCGCAATCACTGTTTAAGCCTCACACTCACTGCTTAACCCTCAATCTCACTGCTTAAATCTCACACTCACTGTTTAACCCTCACACTCACTGCTTAACCCTCTCACTCACTGCTTAACCCTCACACTCACTGTTTAACCCTCACACTCACTGTTTAACCCTCGCACTCACAGTTTAATCTCCACACTCACTGCTTAACCCTCACACTCCCAGTTTACTCCTCACACTCACTGCTTAACACTCACATTCACTGATTAACACTCACACTCACTGTTTAACACTCACACTCACTGCTTTACACTCACACTCACTGTTTAACACTCACTCTCACTGCTAAACACTCACACTCACTGTTTAACCCTCACACTCACTGCTTAACACACACTCACTGTTTCACCCTCACACTTTCTGTTTAACACTCACACTCACTGTATAACCCTCACACTCACTGTTTAAGCCTCAGACTCACTGCTTAACTCTCACACTCACTGCTTAACCCTCACACTCACTGTTTAACCATCACACTCACTGTTTAACCCTCACACACACTGTTTAACCCTCACACTCACTGTTTAACCCTCACACACACTGTTTAACCCTCACACTCACTGTTTAACCCTCACACTCACTGTTTAACCCTCACACACACTGTTTAACCCTCACACTCACTGTTTAACCCTCACACACACTGTTTAACCCTCACACTCACTGTTTAACCCTCACACTCACTGTTTAACCCTCACACTCACTGTTTAACACTCACACTCACTATTTAACCCTCACACTCACTGTTTAACCTTTGCATTCACTGTTTAACCCTCACACTCACTGTTTAACCCTCACACTCACTGTTTAACCCTCACACTCCCTGTTTAACCTTTGCATTCACTGTTTAACCCTCACACTCACTGTTTAACCCTCAAACTCATTTTTAAACTTCACACTCACTGTTTAACACTCACACTCACTATTTAACCCTCACACTCACTGTTTAACCTTTGCATTCACTGTTTAACCCTCACACTCACTGTTTAACCCTCACACTCACTGTTTAACCCTCACACTCCCTGTTTAACCTTTGCATTCACTGTTTAACCCTCACACTCACTGTTTAACCCTCAAACTCATTTTTAACCCTCACACTCACTGTTTAACCCTCGCACTCACTGTTTAACCTTTGCATTCACTGTTTAACCCTCACACTCACTGTTTAACCCTCAAACTCATTTTTAACCCTCACACTCACTGTTTAACCCTCACACTCACTGTTTAACCCTCGCACTCACTGTTTAACATTTGCACTCACTGTTTAACCCTCTCTCTCACTGATTAACCCTCACACTTACTGTTAAACCCGCACACTCACTGTTTAACCCTCACACTCACGGTTTAATCTTTGCACTCACTGTTTAACCCTCACACTCACTGTTTAACCCTCACACTCACGGTTTAATCTTTGCACTCACTGTTTGACCCTCACACTCACTGTTTAACCCTCACAATCAGTGTTTAAACATTGCACTCACTGTTTAACCTTTGCATTCACTGTTTAACCCTCACACTCACTGCTTAACCCTCACACTCACTGTTTAACCCTCACACTCACTGTTTAACCCTCGCACTCACTGTTTAACATTCACACTCCCTGTTTAACCCTCACACTCACTGTTTAACCCTCACACTCACTGCTTAACCCTCAAACTCACTGTTTAACCCTCACACTCACTGTTTAACCCTCACACTCACTATTTCACCCTCAAACTCACTGATTAACCCTCACACTCACTGCTTAACCCTCAAACTCACTGATTAACCCTCACACTTACTGATCAATCCTCACACCCACTGTTTAACACTCACAATCACTGTCTAAGCCTCACACTCACTATATAAGAATCAAACTCATTGCTTAACCCTCACACTCAGTGTTTAAGTCTCGGACTCACTGCTTAACCCTCACACTCACTGTTTAACCCTCACACTCACTGCTTAACCCTCACATTCACTGTTTAACCCTCACACTCACTGTTTAACCTTTGCACTTTCTGTTTAACCTTCACTCTCACTGTTTAACCCTCACACTCACTGCTTAACCCTCACACTCACTGTTTAACCCTCACCATCACTGCTTAACACTCACACTCACTGTTTAACCCTCACACTCACTGTTTAACCCTCGCACTCCCAGTTTACTCCTCACACTCACTGCTTAACACTCACACTGACTGTTTAACCATCACACTCACTGCTTAACCCTCACACTCACTGCTTAAACCTCACACTCACTGTTTAACCCTCTCACTCACTGCTTAACCCTCACACTCACTGTTTAACCCTCACACTCACTGCTTAATCCTCACACTCACTGTTCAAGACTCACACTCCCTGTTTAAGCCTCACACTTTTTAGGAATCACACTCACTATTTAACCCTCACATTCACTGTTGAACCCTCGGACTCACTTTTTAACCCTCGCTCTCACTGATTAAACCTCACAGTCACTGTTTAACCCTCACACTCACTACTTAACCGTCGCAATCACTGTTTAAGCCTCACACTCACTGCTTAACCCTCAATCTCACTGCTTAAACCTCACACTCACTGTTTAACCCTCACACTCACTGCTTAACCCTCACACTCACTGCTTAACCCTGACACTCACTGTTTAACCCTCACACTCACTGTTTAACCCTCGCACTCACAGTTTAATCTCCACACTCACTGCTTAACCCTCACACTCCCTGTTTACTCCTCACACTCACTGCTTAACACTCACATTCACTGATTAACACTCACACTCACTGTTTAACACTCACACTCACTGCTTTACACTCACACTCACTGTTTAACACTCACTCTCACTGCTAAACACTCACACTCACTGTTTAACCCTCACACTCACTGCTTAACACACACTCACTGTTTCACCCTCACACTTTCTGTTTAACACTCACACTCACTGTATAACCCTCACACTCACTGTTTAAGCCTCAGACTCACTGCTTAACTCTCACACTCACTGATTAACCCTCACACTGACTGTTTAACCATCACACTCACTGCTTAACCCTCACACTCAGTGCTTAAACCTCACACTCACTGTTTAACCCTCACACTCACTGCTTAACCCTCACACTCACTGACTAACCCTCACACTCACTGCTTAATTCTCACAATGACTGTTTAACCCTCACACTCACTGCTTAACCCTCACACTCACTGTTTAACACTCACACTCACTGCTTAACCCTCACACTCACTGTTTAACCCTCACACTCCCTGCTTAAACCTCAGACTCACTGCTTAACTCTCACACTCACTGCTTAACCCTCACACTGACTGTTTAACCCTCACAATCACTGCTTAACCCTCACACTCACTGCTTAACCCTCACACTGACTGTTTAACCATCACACTCACTGCTTAACCCTCACACTCACTGCTTAAACCTCACACTCACTGTTTAACCCTCACACTCACTGCTTAACCCTCACACTCACTGTTTAACCCTCACACTCACTGCTTAATCCTCACAATCACTGTTCAAGACTCACACTGCCTGTTTAAGCCTCACACTGTTTAGGACTCACACTCACTATTTAACCCTCACATTCACTGTTTAACCCTCGGACTCACTTTTTAACCCCCGCTCTCACTGATTAAACCTCACAGTCACTGTTTAACCCTCACACTCACTACTTAACCATCGCAATCACTGTTTAAGCCTCACACTCACTGTTTAAGCCTCACACTCACTGTTTAAGCCTCACACTCACTGTTTAACCCTCACACTCTCTGTTTAACCCTGACACTCACTGTTTAAGTCTCACACTCACTGTTTAAGCCTCACACTCACTGTTTAAGCCTCACACTCACTGTTTAACCCTCACACTCTCTGTTTAACCCTGACACTCACTGTTTAAGTCTCACACTCACTGTTTAAGCCTCACACTCACTGTTTAAGCCTCACACTCACTGTTTAAGCCTCACACTCACTGTTTAACCCTCACACTCACTGTTTAAGCCTCGCACTCACTGTTTAACACTCACACTCACTGATTAACCTACATATTCACTGATTAAGACCGCACAGTCACTGTTTAACCCTAACACCCACTGTTTAATCCTCACACCCACTGTTTAACCCTCGCACGAACTTTTTATCCCTTACACCCATTGTGTAACCTTCACACTCACGGTTTAACCCTCGCACTCAATGATTAATCCTCATACTCACTGTTTGACTTCCACACTCACTGTTTATACCTCAGACTCACTGTTTAACCCTCACAATCACTGCTTAACACCCACACTTACTGTTTGCCACTCACACTCACTGTTTAACCCTTACACTCAGTTTTTAACGCTCACACCCACTCTTTAACACTCAGACTCACTGTTTAACCCTCACAACAACTGTTTAACCCTCACAACCACTGTTTAACCCTCGCACTCACTGTTTAACCCTCACACTCACTGTTTAACCCTCGCTCTCACTGTTTAACCCTCACACTCACTGTTTAACGCTCACACTCGCTGTTTAATCTTCACACTCACAGTTTAACCCTCACACTCACAGTTATCCCTCACACTCTGTTTAACCCTCACACTCACTGTTTAACCCTCAAACACATTGTTTAACCTTTGCACACACTGTTTAACCCTCACACTCACTGTTTAACCTTTGCACTCACTGTTTAACCCTCACACTCACTGTTTAACCTTTGCACTCACTGTTTAACCCTCAAACTCACTGTTTAAGCCTCGCACTCACTGTGTAACCCTCACACTCACTGTTTAAGCCTCACACTCATTGTTTAACACTCACACTCACTGGTTAACCCTCAGACTCACTGATTAACCCTCACACTCACTGTTTAACCATCACATTCACTATTTAACCTTCACACTCACTGTTTAACCCTCACACGCGCTAATTAACCCCCATACTCACTGTTTAATCCTCACACCCACGGTTTAACCCTCGCACGCACTGATTAAACCTCACACTCACTTTTTAACTCTCAAACTCAATGTTTAATCCTCACACTCACTGTTTAACACCCACACTCACTGTTTAACCCTCAAACTCACTGTTTAACACTCACACTCACTGTTTAACCCTCAAACTCACTGTCTAACCCTCAAACTCAATGTTTAACCCTCACACTCACTGTTTAACCCTCACACTCACTGTTTAACCCTCACACTCACTGTTTAACCCTCAAACTCAATGTTTAATCCTCACAGTAACTTTTAAACACCAACACTCACTGTTTAACACTCAAGCTCACTGATTAACCCTCACACTCACTGTTTAACCCTCACACTCACTGTTTAGCCTTCACACTCACTGTTTAACCCTCACACTCACTGTTTAACCCTCACACTCACTGTTTAACCCTCACACTCACTGTTTAACACTCACACTCACTGTTTAACACTCACACTCACTGTTCAAACTTCACACTCACTGTTTAAGCCTCAGACTCATGGTTTAACCTTCACACTCACTGTTTAACCCTCACACTCACTGTTTAACCCTCACACTCAGTGATTAACCATCAAACCCACTCTTTAACCCCCACACTCACTGTTTAACCCTCACATTCAGTGATTAACCCTCACATCCACTCTTTAACCCCCACACTCACTGTTTAACCCCAACACTCACGGTTTAAGCCTCAGACTCACTGTTTAACCCTCACACTCACTGTTTAACCTTTGCACTCACTGTTTAACCCTCACACTCACTGCTTAACACTCACACTCACTGTTCAACCTTCACACTCACTGTTTAAGCCTCAGACTCCTGGTTTAACCTTCACACTCACTGTTTAAACCTCACACTCACTGTTTAACCCTCACACTCAGTGATTAACCATCACACACACTCTTTAACCCCCACACTCACTGTTTAACCCTCACACTCAGTGATTAACCCTCACACCCACTCTTTAACCCCCACACACACTGTTTAACCCCAACACTCACTGTTTAAGCCTCAGACTCACTGTTTAACCCTCATACTCACTGTTTAACCCTTACATTCACTGTTTAACCTTTGCACTCACTGTTTAACCCTCACTCTCGCTGTTTAACCTTTGCACTCACTGTTTAACCCTCAAACTCATTATTTAACCCTTGCACTCACTGTTTAACCCACACACTCATTGTTTAAGCCTGACACTCAGTGTTTAACACTCACACTCACTGCTTAACCCTCAAACACTCTGTTTAACCCTCACACGCTGTTTAAACCTCACACTCACTGTTTAACCCTCACACTCACTGTTTAACCATCACATTCACTATTTAACCTTCACACTCACTGTTTAACACTCACACTCACTGTTTAACCCTCACACGCGCTAATTAACCCCCATACTCACTGTTTAATCCTCACACCCACGGTTTAACCCTCCACGCACTGACTAACCCTCACACTCACTTTTTAACCCTCAAACTCAATGTTTAATTCTCACACTCACTGTTTAACACACACACTCACTGTTTAACCCTCACACTCACTGTTTAACCCTCACACTCACTGTTTAACCCTCAAACTCAATGTTTAATCCTCACAGTAACTTTTAAACACCAACACTCACTGTTTAACCCTCACGCTCACTGTTTAACCCTCACACTCACTGTTTAACCCTCACACTCACTGTTTAACGCTCGCACTCACTGTTTAACCCTCACACTCACTTTTTAACACTCACACTCACTGTTTAACACTCACACTCACTGTTCAACCTTCACACTCACTGTTTAAGCCTCAGACTCATGGTTTAACCTTCACACTCACTGTTTAACCCTCACACTCACTGTTTAACCCTCACACTCAGTGATTAACCATCACACCCACTCTTTAACCCCCACACTCACTGTTTAACCCCAACACTCACGGTTTAAGCCTCAGACTCTCTGTTTAACCCTCACACTCACTGTTTAACCTTTGCACTCACTGTTTAACCCTCAAACTCACTGTTTAACACTCACACTCACTGTTTAACCCTCAAACTCACTGTTTAGTCCTCAAACTCAATGTTTAACCCTCACACTCTCTGTTTAACACTGAAACTCACTGTCTAACCCTCACACTCACTGTTTAACCCTCAAGCTCACTGTTTAACATTTAATCTCAATGTTTAACCCTCACACTCACTGTTTAACCCTCAAACTCACTGTTTGACCCTCACACTCACTGTTTAACCCTCACACTCACTGTTTAACCCTCAAACTCACTGTTTAACACTCAAACTCAATGTATAATCCGAACATTCACTGTTTAACACCCACACTCACTGTTTAACACTCACACTCACTGCTTAACCCTCAAACACTCTGTTTAACCCTCACACGCTGTTTAACCCTCACACTCACTGGTTAACCCTCACACTCACTGATTAACCCTCACACTCACTGTTTAACCATCACATTCACTATTTAACCTTCACACTCACTGTTTAACACTCACACTCACTGTTTAACCCTCACATGCGCTAATTAACCCCCATACTCACTGTTTAAACCTCACACCCACGGTTTGACCCTCGCACGCACTGATTAACCCTCATACTCACTTTTTAACCCTCAAACTCAATGTTTAATCCTCACACTCACTGTTTAACACCACACTCACTGTTTAAACCTCAAACTCACTGTTTAACACTCACACTCAATGTTTACCCTCACACTCTCTGTTTAACACTGAAACTCACTGTCTAACCCTCAAACTCAATGTTTAATCCTCAAACTCAATGTTTAATCCTCAAACTCAATGTTTAACCCTCACACTCACTGTTTAACCCTCAAACTCACTGTTTAACCCTCACACTCACTCTTTAACCCTCAAACTCACTGTTTAACCCTCAAACTCAATGTTTAATCCTAACACTCACTGTTTAACACCCACACTCACTGTTTAACCCTCACACTCACTTTTTAACCCTCACACTCTCTGCTTCACCCTCACACTCTCTGTTTCACCCTCACACTCACTGTTTAACCCTCACACTCATTGTTTAACCCTCACACTCATTGTTTAACACTCACACTCACTGTTCAACCTTCACACTCACTGTTTAAACCTCAGACTCATGGTTTAACATTCACACTCACTGTTTAACCCTCACACTCACTGTTTAACCCTCACACTCAAGTGATTAACCATCACACACACTCTTTAACGCCCACACTCACTGTTTAACCCTCACACTCAGTGATTAATCCTCACACCAACTCTTTAACCCCCACACTCACTGTTCAACCCCAACACTCACTGTTTAACCCTCACACTCACTGTTTAACCCTCACACTCACTGTTTAACCCTCACACTCACTGTTTAGCCTTCACACTCACTGTTTAACCCTCACACTCACTGTTTAACCCTCACACTCACTGTTTAACCCTCACACTCACTGTTTAACCCTCACACTCACTGTTTAACACTCACACTCACTGTTTAACACTCACACTCACTGTTCAAACTTCACACTCACTGTTTAAGCCTCAGACTCATGGTTTAACCTTCACACTCACTGTTTAACCCTCACACTCACTGTTTAACCCTCACACTCAGTGATTAACCATCAAACCCACTCTTTAACCCCCACACTCACTGTTTAACCCTCACATTCAGTGATTAACCCTCACATCCACTCTTTAACCCCCACACTCACTGTTTAACCCCAACACTCACGGTTTAAGCCTCAGACTCACTGTTTAACCCTCACACTCACTGTTTAACCTTTGCACTCACTGTTTAACCCTCACACTCACTGCTTAACACTCACACTCACTGTTCAACCTTCACACTCACTGTTTAAGCCTCAGACTCCTGGTTTAACCTTCACACTCACTGTTTAAACCTCACACTCACTGTTTAACCCTCACACTCAGTGATTAACCATCACACACACTCTTTAACCCCCACACTCACTGTTTAACCCTCACACTCAGTGATTAACCCTCACACCCACTCTTTAACCCCCACACACACTGTTTAACCCCAACACTCACTGTTTAAGCCTCAGACTCACTGTTTAACCCTCATACTCACTGTTTAACCCTTACATTCACTGTTTAACCTTTGCACTCACTGTTTAACCCTCACTCTCGCTGTTTAACCTTTGCACTCACTGTTTAACCCTCAAACTCATTATTTAACCCTTGCACTCACTGTTTAACCCACACACTCATTGTTTAAGCCTGACACTCAGTGTTTAACACTCACACTCACTGCTTAACCCTCAAACACTCTGTTTAACCCTCACACGCTGTTTAAACCTCACACTCACTGTTTAACCCTCACACTCACTGTTTAACCATCACATTCACTATTTAACCTTCACACTCACTGTTTAACACTCACACTCACTGTTTAACCCTCACACGCGCTAATTAACCCCCATACTCACTGTTTAATCCTCACACCCACGGTTTAACCCTCCACGCACTGACTAACCCTCACACTCACTTTTTAACCCTCAAACTCAATGTTTAATTCTCACACTCACTGTTTAACACACACACTCACTGTTTAACCCTCACACTCACTGTTTAACCCTCACACTCACTGTTTAACCCTCAAACTCAATGTTTAATCCTCACAGTAACTTTTAAACACCAACACTCACTGTTTAACCCTCACGCTCACTGTTTAACCCTCACACTCACTGTTTAACCCTCACACTCACTGTTTAACGCTCGCACTCACTGTTTAACCCTCACACTCACTTTTTAACACTCACACTCACTGTTTAACACTCACACTCACTGTTCAACCTTCACACTCACTGTTTAAGCCTCAGACTCATGGTTTAACCTTCACACTCACTGTTTAACCCTCACACTCACTGTTTAACCCTCACACTCAGTGATTAACCATCACACCCACTCTTTAACCCCCACACTCACTGTTTAACCCCAACACTCACGGTTTAAGCCTCAGACTCTCTGTTTAACCCTCACACTCACTGTTTAACCTTTGCACTCACTGTTTAACCCTCAAACTCACTGTTTAACACTCACACTCACTGTTTAACCCTCAAACTCACTGTTTAGTCCTCAAACTCAATGTTTAACCCTCACACTCTCTGTTTAACACTGAAACTCACTGTCTAACCCTCACACTCACTGTTTAACCCTCAAGCTCACTGTTTAACATTTAATCTCAATGTTTAACCCTCACACTCACTGTTTAACCCTCAAACTCACTGTTTGACCCTCACACTCACTGTTTAACCCTCACACTCACTGTTTAACCCTCAAACTCACTGTTTAACACTCAAACTCAATGTATAATCCGAACATTCACTGTTTAACACCCACACTCACTGTTTAACACTCACACTCACTGCTTAACCCTCAAACACTCTGTTTAACCCTCACACGCTGTTTAACCCTCACACTCACTGGTTAACCCTCACACTCACTGATTAACCCTCACACTCACTGTTTAACCATCACATTCACTATTTAACCTTCACACTCACTGTTTAACACTCACACTCACTGTTTAACCCTCACATGCGCTAATTAACCCCCATACTCACTGTTTAAACCTCACACCCACGGTTTGACCCTCGCACGCACTGATTAACCCTCATACTCACTTTTTAACCCTCAAACTCAATGTTTAATCCTCACACTCACTGTTTAACACCACACTCACTGTTTAAACCTCAAACTCACTGTTTAACACTCACACTCAATGTTTACCCTCACACTCTCTGTTTAACACTGAAACTCACTGTCTAACCCTCAAACTCAATGTTTAATCCTCAAACTCAATGTTTAATCCTCAAACTCAATGTTTAACCCTCACACTCACTGTTTAACCCTCAAACTCACTGTTTAACCCTCACACTCACTCTTTAACCCTCAAACTCACTGTTTAACCCTCAAACTCAATGTTTAATCCTAACACTCACTGTTTAACACCCACACTCACTGTTTAACCCTCACACTCACTTTTTAACCCTCACACTCTCTGCTTCACCCTCACACTCTCTGTTTCACCCTCACACTCACTGTTTAACCCTCACACTCATTGTTTAACCCTCACACTCATTGTTTAACACTCACACTCACTGTTCAACCTTCACACTCACTGTTTAAACCTCAGACTCATGGTTTAACATTCACACTCACTGTTTAACCCTCACACTCACTGTTTAACCCTCACACTCAAGTGATTAACCATCACACACACTCTTTAACGCCCACACTCACTGTTTAACCCTCACACTCAGTGATTAATCCTCACACCAACTCTTTAACCCCCACACTCACTGTTCAACCCCAACACTCACTGTTTAAGCCTCAGACTCACTGTTTAACCCTCACACTCACTGTTTAACCCTTACATTCACTGTTTAACCTTTGCACTCACTGTTTAACCCTCACACTCACTGTTTAACCTTTGCACCCACTGTTTAACCCTCAAACTCATTGTTTAACCCTTGCACTCACTGTTTAACCCACGCACTCACTGTTTAAGCCTCACACTCACTGTTTAAGCCTCACACTCACTGTTTAACACTCACACTCACTGCTTAACCCTCAAAAACTCTGTTTAACCCTCACACGCTGTTTAACACTCACACTCGCTGGTTAACCCTCACACTCACTGATTAACCCTCACACTCACTGTTTAACCATCACATTCACTATTTAACCTTCACACTCACTGTTTAACACTCACACTCACTGTTTAACCCTCACATGCGCAAATTAACCCCCATACTCACTGTTTAAACCTCACACCCACGGTTTGACCCTCGCACGCACTGATTAACCCTCATACTCACTTTTTAACCCTCAAACTCAATGTTTAATCCTCACACTCACTGTTTAACAATCACACTCACTGTTTAACACCCACACTCACTGTTTAACCCTCAAACTCACTGTTTAACACTCACACTCAATGTTTAACCCTCAAACTCACTGTTTAATCCTCAAACTCAATGTTTACCCTCACACTCTCTGTTTAACACTGAAACTCACTGTCTAACCCTCAAACTCAATGTTTAATCCTCAAACTCAATGTTTAACCTCACACTCACTGTTTAACCCTCAAACTCACTGTTTAATCCTAACACTCACTGTTTAACACCCACAATCACTGTTTAACCCTCACACTCACTTTTTAACCCTCACACTCTCTGTTTCACCCTCACACTCTCTGTTTCACCCTCACACTCACTGTTTAACCCTCACACTCATTGTTTAACCCTCACACTCATTGTTTAACCCTTAAACACATTGTGTAACTTTTGCATTCACTGCTTAACCCTCACACTCACTGTTTAACCCTCAAACTCATTGCTTAACCTTTGCACACACTGTTTAACCCTCACACCCACTGTTTAACCTTTGCACTCACTGGTTAACCCTCACACTCACTGTTTAACCTTTGCATTCACTGTTTAACCCTCAAACTCATTGTTTAACCCTCGCACTCACTGTTTAACCCTCACACTCACTGTTTAAGCCTCACACTCACTGTTTAACACTCACACTCACTGCTTAACCCTCAAACACACTGTTTAACCCTCACTCGCTGTTTAACCCTCAAACTCACTGGTTAACACTCATACTCACTGATTAACCCTCACACTCACTGTTTAACCATCACATTCACTATTTAACCTTCACACTCACTGTTTAACACTCACACTCACAGTTTAACCCTCACACGCGCTAATTAACCCCCATACTCACTCTTTAATCCTCACACCCACGGTTTAACCCTCGCACGCACTGATTAACCCTCACACTCACTGTTTAACCCTCAAACTCACTGTTTAACCCTCACACTCGCTGTTTAACCCTCACACTCACTGTTTAACACTCAAACTCACTGTTTAACGCTCAAACTCAATGTTTAATCCTAACACTCACTGTTTAACACCCACACTCACTGTTTAACCCTCACACTCATTGTTTAACCCTCACACTCACTGTTTAACCCTCACACTCTCTGTTTCACCCTCACACTCACTAATTAACATCCACACTCACTGTTTAATCCTCACACTCACTGTTTAACCCTCACACTCACTGTTTAACACTCAAACTCAATGTTTAATCCTCACAGTAACTTTTAAACACCAACACTCACTGTTTAACCCTCACACTCACTGATTAACGCTCACACTCACTGTATAACCCTCACACTTACTGTTTAACCCTCGCACTCACTTTTTAACCCTCACACTCACTGTTTAACCCCGCACACTCACTGTTTAACACTCAAACTCACTGTTCAACCTTCACACTCACTGTTTAAACCTCAGACTCATGGTTTAACATTCACACTCACTGTTTAACCCTCACACGCACTGTTTAACCCTCACACTCAGTGATTAACCCTCACACCAACTCTTTAACCCCCACACTCACTGTTTAACCCCAACACTCACTGTTTTAGCCTCAGACTCACTGTTTAACCCTCACACTCACTGTTTAACCCTTACATTCACTGCTTAACCTTTGCACTCACTGTTTAACCCTCACACTCACTGTTTAACCTTTGCACTCACTGTTTAACCCTCAAACTCATTGTTTAACCCTCGCACTCACTGTTTAACCCACACACTCACTGTTTAAGCCTCACACTCACTGTTTAACACTCACACTCACTGCTTAACCCTCAAACACTCTGTTTAACCCTCACACGCTGTTTAACCCTCACACTCACTGGTTAACCCTCACACTCACTGGTTAACCCTCACACTCACTGATTAACCCTCACACTCACTGTTTAAACCTCACACGTGCTAATTAACCCCCATACTCACTGTTTAATCCTCACACCCACGGTTTAACACTCGCACGCACTGATTAACCCTCACAATCACTTTTTAACCCTCAAACTCAATGTTTAATCCTCACACTCACTGTTTAACACTCACACTCACTGTTTAACCCTCATGCTCACTGTTTAACCGTTAAACTCACTGTTTAACCTTTGCAAACACTGCTAAACCCTCACACTCACTGTTTAACACTCACACTCACTGTTCAACCTTCACACTCACTGTTTAAGCCTCTGACTCATGGTTTAACCTTCACACTCACTGTTTAAACTTCACACACACTCTTTAACCCCCACACTCACTGCTTAACCCTCACACTCAGTGATTAACCCTCACACCCACTCTTTAACCCCCACACTCACTGTTTAACCCCAAAACTCACTGTTTAAGCCTCAGACTCACTGTTTAACCCCCATACTCACTGTTTAACCCTTACATTCACTGTTTAACCTTTGCACTCACTGTTTAACCCTCACACTCACTGTTTAACCTTTGCACTCACTGTTTAACCCTCAAACTCATTGTTTAACCCTCGCACTCACTGTTTAACCCACACACTCACTGTTTAAGCCTCACACTCACTGTTTAACACTCACACTCACTGTTTAACCCTCATACTCACTGTTTAACCCTTACATTCACTGCTTAACCTTTGCACTCACTGTTTAACCCTCACACTCACTGCTGAACCTTTGCACTCACTGTTTAACCCTCAAACTCATTGTTTAACCCTCACACTCACTGTTTAACACTCACACTCACTTTTGAACCCTCAAAGGCACTGTTTAGTCCTCAAACTCAATGTTTAACCCTCACACTCTCTGTTTAACACTGAAACTCGCTGTCTAACCCTCAAACTCAATGTTTAACCCTCAAACTCAATGTTTAACCCTCAAACTCAATGTCTAACCCTCAAACTCAATGTTTAACCCTCAAACTCAATGTTTAACCATCAAACTCAATGTTTAAGCCTCACACTCACTGATTAACCCTCACACTCACTGCTGAACCCTCAAACTCACTGTTTCACCCTCACACTCACTGTTTAACCCTCACACTCACTGTTTAACCCTCACACTCACTGTTTAACACTCAAAATCAATGTTTAATCCTCACAGTAACTTTTAAACACCAACACTCACTGTTTAACCCTCACACTCACTGTTTAACCTTCACACTCACTGTTTAACCCTCACACTCACTGTTTAACCCTCGCACTCACTGTTTAACCCTCACACTCACTGTTTAACACTCACACTCACTGTTCAAACTTCACACTCACTGTTTAAGCCTCAGACTCATGGTTTAACCTTCACACTCACTGTTTAACCCTCACACTCACTGTTTAACCCTCACACTCAGTGATTAACCATCAAACCCACTCTTTAACCCCCACACTCACTGTTTAACCCTCACATTCAGTGATTAACCCTCACATCCACGCTTTAACCCCCACACTCACTGTTTAACCCCAACACTCACGGTTTAAGCCTCAGACTCACTGTTTAACCCTCACACTCACTGTTTAACCTTTGCACTCACTGTTTAACCCTCACACTCACTGTTTAACCCCAACACTCACGGTTTAAGCCTCAGACTCTCTGTTTAACCCTCACACTCACTGTTTAACCCTTACATTCACTGTTTAACCTTTGCACTCACTGTTTAACCCTCACACTCACTGTTTAACACTCACACTCACTGTTCAACATTCACACTCACTGTTTAAGCCTCAGACTCATGGTTTAACCTTCACACTCACTGTTTAAACCTATCACTCACTGTTTAACCCTCACACTCAGTGATTAACCCTCACACCCACTCTTTAACCCCCACACTCACTGTTTAACCTCAACACTCACTGTTTAAGCCTCAGACTCACTGTTTAACGCTCACACTCACTGTTTAACCCTTACACTCACTGTTTAACCCTCAAACTCACTGTTTAACACTCATACTCACTGTTTAACCCTCAAACTCACTGTTTAACCCTCAAACTCAATGCTTAACCCTCACAGTCTCTATTTAACACTGAAACACACTGTCTAACCCTCAAAATCAATGTTTAATCCTCAAACTCAATGTTTAACCCTCACACTCACTGTTAACCCTCACACTCACTGTTAACCCTCAAACTCACTGTTTAACCCTCACACTCACTGTTTAACCCTCACACTCACTGTTTAACCCTCAAACTCACTGCTTAACATTAAAACTCAATGTTTAACCCTCACACTCACTGTTTAACCCTCAAACTCACTGTTTAACCCTCAAACTCACTGTTTAAGATTAAAACTCAATGTTTAACCCTCACACTCACTGTTTAACCCTCAAACTCACTGTTTAACCCTCACACTCACTGTTTAACCCTCACACTCACTGTTTAACCCTCAAACTCACTGTTTAACACTCAAACTCAATGTATAATCTTAACATTCACTGTTTAACACCCACACTCACTGTTTAACACTCACACTCACTGCTTAACCCTCAAACACTCTGTTTAACCCTCACACGCTGTTTAACCCTCACACTCACTGGTTAACCCTCACACTCACTGATTAACCCTCACACTCACTGTTTAACCATCACATTCACTATTTAACCTTCACACTCACTGTTTAACACTCACACTCACTGTTTAACCCTCACACGCGCCAATTAACCCCCATACTCACTGTTTAAACCTCACACCCACGGTTTGACCCTCACACGCACTGATTAACCCTCACACTCACTTTTTAACCCTCAAACTCAATGTTTAATCCTCACACTCACTGTTTAACACCCACACTCACTGTTTAACCCTCAAAATCACTGTGTAACACTCACACTCAATGTTTAACCCTCAAACACACTGTTTAATTCTCAAACTCAATGTTTAACCCTCACACTCACTGTTTAACTCTCAAACTCACTGTTTAACCCTCACACTCACTCTTTAACCCTCAAACTCACTGTTTAAACCTCAAACTCAATGTTTAACACTCACACTCACTGTTTAACCCTCAAACTCACTGTTTAGTCCTCAAACTCAATGTTTAACCCTCGCACTCTCTGTTTAACACTGAAACTCACTGTCTAACCCAAAAAATCAATGTTTAATCCTCAAACTCAATGTTTAACCCTCACACTCACTGTTAACCCTCACACTCACTGTTTAACCCTCACACTCACTGTTTAACCCTCAAACTCACTGTTTAACATTAAAACTCAATTTTTAACCCTCACACTCACTGTTTAACCCTCACACTCACTGTTTAACCCTCACACTCACTGTTTAACCCTCACACTCACTGTTTAACCCTCAAACTCACTGTTTAACACTCAAACTCAATGTATAATCCTAACATTCACTGTTTAACACCCACACTCACTGTTTAACACTCACACTCACTGCTTAACCCTCAAACACTCTGTTTAACCCTCACACTCACTGGTTAACCCTCACACTCACTGATTAACCCTCACACTCACTGTTTAACCATCACATTCACTATTTAACCTTCACACTCACTGTTTAACACTCACACTCACTGTTTAACCCTCACACGCGCTAATTAACCCCCATACTCACTGTTTAAACCTCACACCCACGGTTTGACCCTCGCACGCACTGATTAACCCTCACACTCACTTTTTAAGCCTCAAACTCAATGTTTAATCCTAACACTCACTGTTTAACACCCACACTCATTGTTTAACCCTCAAACTCACTGTTTAACACTCACACTCAATGTTTAACCCTCAAACACACTGATTAATTCTCAAACTCAATGTTTAACCCTCACACTATCTGTTTAACACTGAAATTCACTGTCTAACCCTCAAACTCAATGTTTAATCCTCAAACTCAATGTTTAACCCTCACACTCACTGTTTAACCCTCAAACTCACTGTTTAAGCCTCAAACTCACTGTTTAACCCTCAAACTCAATGTTTAACACTCACACTCACTCTTTAACCCTCAAACTCACTGTTTAACACTCAAAATCAATGTTTAATCCTCAAACTCAATGTTTAATCCTCAAACTCACTGTTTAACCCTCACACTCACTGTTTAACCCTCACACTCACTGTTTAACCCTCAAACTCACTGTTTAACACTCAAATTCAATGTATAATCCTAACATTCACTGTTTAACACCCACACTCGCTGTTTAACACTCACACTCACTGCTTAACCCTCAAACACTCTGTTTAACCCTCACACGCTGTTTAACCCTCAAACTCACTGGTTAACCCTCACACTCACTGATTAACCCTCACACTCACTGTTTAACCATCACATTCACTATTTCACCTTCACACTCACTGTTTAACACTCACACTCACTGTTTAACCCTCACACGCGCTAATTAACCCCCATACTCACTGTTTAATCCTCAAACTCAATGTTTAACCCTCACACTCACTGTTTAACACTTACACTCACTGTTTAACCTTTGCACTCACTGTTTAACCCTCACACTCACTGTTTAACACTCACACTCACTGTTCAACCTTCACACTCACTGTTTAAGCCTCAGACTCATGGTTTAACCTTCACACTCACTGTTTAAACCTCACACTCACTGTTTAAACCTCACACTCAGTGATTAACCATCACACCCACTATTTAACCCCCACACTCACTGTTTAACCCTCACACTCAGTGAATAACCCTCACACCCACTCTTTAACCCCCACACTCACGGTTTAACCTCAACACTCACTGTTTAACACTCACACTCACTGTTTAACCCTCAAACTCACTGTTTAGTCCTCAAACTCAAAGTTTAACCCTCACACTCTCTGTTTAACACTGAAACTCACTGTCTAACCCTCAAAATCAATGTTTAATCCTCAAACTCAATGTTTAACCCTCACACTCACTGTTAAGCCTCAAACTCACTGTTTAACCCTCACACTCACTGTTTAACCCTCACACTCACTGTTTAACCCTCAAACTCACTGTTTAACATTAAAACTCAATGTTTAACCCTCACACTCACTGTTTAACCATCAAACTCACTGTTTAACCCTCACACTCACTGTTTAACCCTCACACTCACTGTTTAACCCTCAAACTCACTGTTTAAACACTCAAACTCAATGTATAATCCTAACATTCACTGTTTAACACTCACACTCACTGCTTAACCCTCAAACACTCTGTTTAACCCTCACACGCTGTTTAACCCTCACACTCACTGGTTAACCCTCACACTCACTGATTAACCCTCACACTCACTGTTTAACCATCACATTCACTATTTAACCTTCACACTCACTGTTTAACACTCACACTCACTGTTTAACCCACACACGCGCTAATTAACCCCCATACTCACTGTTTACACCTCACACCCACGGTTTGACCCTCGCACGCACTGATTAACCCTCACACTCACTTTTTAAGCCTCAAACTCAGTGTTTAATCCTCACACTCACTGTTTAACACCCACACTCACTGTTTAACCCTCAAACTCACTGTTTAACACTCACACTCAATGTTTAACCCTCAAACACACTGTTTAATCCTCAAAATCAATGTTTAACCCTCACACTCTCTGTTTAACACTGAAACTCACTGTCTAACCCTCGAACTCAATGTTTAATCCTCAAACTCAATGTTTAACCCTCACACTCACTGTTTAAACCCTCAAACTCACTGTTTAACCCTCACACTCACTGTTTAACCCTCAAACTCACTGTTTAACCCTCAAACTCAATGTTTAATCCTAACACTCACTGTTTAAAACCCACACTCACTGTTTAACCCTCACAATCACTTTTTAACCCTCGCACTCTCTGTTTCACCCTCACACTCACTGTTAACCCTCACACTCACTGTTAACCCTCAAACTCACTGTTTAACCCTCACACTCACTGTTAACCCTCACACTCACTGTTTAACCCTCAAACTCACTGCTTAACATTAAAACTCAATGTTTAACCCTCACACTCACTGTTTAACCCTCAAACTCACTGTTTAACCCTCAAACTCACTGTTTAAGATTAAAACTCAATGTTTAACCCTCACACTCACTGTTTAACCCTCAAACTCACTGTTTAACCCTCACACTCACTGTTTAACCCTCACACTCACTGTTTAACCCTCAAACTCACTGTTTAACACTCAAACTCAATGTATAATCTTAACATTCACTGTTTAACACCCACACTCACTGTTTAACACTCACACTCACTGCTTAACCCTCAAACACTCTGTTTAACCCTCACACGCTGTTTAACCCTCACACTCACTGGTTAACCCTCACACTCACTGATTAACCCTCACACTCACTGTTTAACCATCACATTCACTATTTAACCTTCACACTCACTGTTTAACACTCACACTCACTGTTTAACCCTCACACGCGCCAATTAACCCCCATACTCACTGTTTAAACCTCACACCCACGGTTTGACCCTCACACGCACTGATTAACCCTCACACTCACTTTTTAACCCTCAAACTCAATGTTTAATCCTCACACTCACTGTTTAACACCCACACTCACTGTTTAACCCTCAAAATCACTGTGTAACACTCACACTCAATGTTTAACCCTCAAACACACTGTTTAATCCTCAAACTCAATGTTTAACCCTCACACTCACTGTTTAACACTTACACTCACTGTTTAACCTTTGCACTCACTGTTTAACCCTCACACTCACTGTTTAACACTCACACTCACTGTTCAACCTTCACACTCACTGTTTAAGCCTCAGACTCATGGTTTAACCTTCACACTCACTGTTTAAACCTCACACTCACTGTTTAAACCTCACACTCAGTGATTAACCATCACACCCACTATTTAACCCCCACACTCACTGTTTAACCCTCACACTCAGTGAATAACCCTCACACCCACTCTTTAACCCCCACACTCACGGTTTAACCTCAACACTCACTGTTTAACACTCACACTCACTGTTTAACCCTCAAACTCACTGTTTAGTCCTCAAACTCAAAGTTTAACCCTCACACTCTCTGTTTAACACTGAAACTCACTGTCTAACCCTCAAAATCAATGTTTAATCCTCAAACTCAATGTTTAACCCTCACACTCACTGTTAAGCCTCAAACTCACTGTTTAACCCTCACACTCACTGTTTAACCCTCACACTCACTGTTTAACCCTCAAACTCACTGTTTAACATTAAAACTCAATGTTTAACCCTCACACTCACTGTTTAACCATCAAACTCACTGTTTAACCCTCACACTCACTGTTTAACCCTCACACTCACTGTTTAACCCTCAAACTCACTGCTTAACATTAAAACTCAATGTTTAACCCTCACACTCACTGTTTAACCCTCAAACTCACTGTTTAACCCTCAAACTCACTGTTTAAGATTAAAACTCAATGTTTAACCCTCACACTCACTGTTTAACCCTCAAACTCACTGTTTAAACCTCACACTCACTGTTTAACCCTCACACTCACTGTTTAACCCTCAAACTCACTGTTTAACACTCAAACTCAATGTATAATCTTAACATTCACTGTTTAACACCCACACTCACTGTTTAACACTCACACTCACTGCTTAACCCTCAAACACTCTGTTTAACCCTCACACGCTGTTTAACCCTCACACTCACTGGTTAACCCTCACACTCACTGATTAACCCTCACACTCACTGTTTAACCATCACATTCACTATTTAACCTTCACACTCACTGTTTAACACTCACACTCACTGTTTAACCCTCACACGCGCCAATTAACCCCCATACTCACTGTTTAAACCTCACACCCACGGTTTGACCCTCACACGCACTGATTAACCCTCACACTCACTTTTTAACCCTCAAACTCAATGTTTAATCCTCACACTCACTGTTTAACACCCACACTCACTGTTTAACCCTCAAAATCACTGTGTAACACTCACACTCAATGTTTAACCCTCAAACACACTGTTTAATTCTCAAACTCAATGTTTAACCCTCACACTCACTGTTTAACTCTCAAACTCACTGTTTAACCCTCACACTCACTCTTTAACCCTCAAACTCACTGTTTAAACCTCAAACTCAATGTTTAACACTCACACTCACTGTTTAACCCTCAAACTCACTGTTTAGTCCTCAAACTCAATGTTTAACCCTCGCACTCTCTGTTTAACACTGAAACTCACTGTCTAACCCAAAAAATCAATGTTTAATCCTCAAACTCAATGTTTAACCCTCACACTCACTGTTAACCCTCACACTCACTGTTTAACCCTCACACTCACTGTTTAACCCTCAAACTCACTGTTTAACATTAAAACTCAATTTTTAACCCTCACACTCACTGTTTAACCCTCACACTCACTGTTTAACCCTCACACTCACTGTTTAACCCTCACACTCACTGTTTAACCCTCAAACTCACTGTTTAACACTCAAACTCAATGTATAATCCTAACATTCACTGTTTAACACCCACACTCACTGTTTAACACTCACACTCACTGCTTAACCCTCAAACACTCTGTTTAACCCTCACACTCACTGGTTAACCCTCACACTCACTGATTAACCCTCACACTCACTGTTTAACCATCACATTCACTATTTAACCTTCACACTCACTGTTTAACACTCACACTCACTGTTTAACCCTCACACGCGCTAATTAACCCCCATACTCACTGTTTAAACCTCACACCCACGGTTTGACCCTCGCACGCACTGATTAACCCTCACACTCACTTTTTAAGCCTCAAACTCAATGTTTAATCCTAACACTCACTGTTTAACACCCACACTCATTGTTTAACCCTCAAACTCACTGTTTAACACTCACACTCAATGTTTAACCCTCAAACACACTGATTAATTCTCAAACTCAATGTTTAACCCTCACACTATCTGTTTAACACTGAAATTCACTGTCTAACCCTCAAACTCAATGTTTAATCCTCAAACTCAATGTTTAACCCTCACACTCACTGTTTAACCCTCAAACTCACTGTTTAAGCCTCAAACTCACTGTTTAACCCTCAAACTCAATGTTTAACACTCACACTCACTCTTTAACCCTCAAACTCACTGTTTAACCCTCAAACTCAATGTTTAACACTCACACTCACTGTTTAACCCTCAAACTCACTGTTTAGTCCTCAAACTCAATGTTTAACCCTCGCACTCTCTGTTTAACACTGAAACTCACTGTTTAACACTCAAAATCAATGTTTAATCCTCAAACTCAATGTTTAATCCTCAAACTCACTGTTTAACCCTCACACTCACTGTTTAACCCTCACACTCACTGTTTAACCCTCAAACTCACTGTTTAACACTCAAATTCAATGTATAATCCTAACATTCACTGTTTAACACCCACACTCGCTGTTTAACACTCACACTCACTGCTTAACCCTCAAACACTCTGTTTAACCCTCACACGCTGTTTAACCCTCAAACTCACTGGTTAACCCTCACACTCACTGATTAACCCTCACACTCACTGTTTAACCATCACATTCACTATTTCACCTTCACACTCACTGTTTAACACTCACACTCACTGTTTAACCCTCACACGCGCTAATTAACCCCCATACTCACTGTTTAATCCTCAAACTCAATGTTTAACCCTCACACTCACTGTTTAACACTTACACTCACTGTTTAACCTTTGCACTCACTGTTTAACCCTCACACTCACTGTTTAACACTCACACTCACTGTTCAACCTTCACACTCACTGTTTAAGCCTCAGACTCATGGTTTAACCTTCACACTCACTGTTTAAACCTCACACTCACTGTTTAAACCTCACACTCAGTGATTAACCATCACACCCACTATTTAACCCCCACACTCACTGTTTAACCCTCACACTCAGTGAATAACCCTCACACCCACTCTTTAACCCCCACACTCACGGTTTAACCTCAACACTCACTGTTTAACACTCACACTCACTGTTTAACCCTCAAACTCACTGTTTAGTCCTCAAACTCAAAGTTTAACCCTCACACTCTCTGTTTAACACTGAAACTCACTGTCTAACCCTCAAAATCAATGTTTAATCCTCAAACTCAATGTTTAACCCTCACACTCACTGTTAAGCCTCAAACTCACTGTTTAACCCTCACACTCACTGTTTAACCCTCACACTCACTGTTTAACCCTCAAACTCACTGTTTAACATTAAAACTCAATGTTTAACCCTCACACTCACTGTTTAACCATCAAACTCACTGTTTAACCCTCACACTCACTGTTTAACCCTCACACTCACTGTTTAACCCTCAAACTCACTGTTTAACACTCAAACTCAATGTATAATCCTAACATTCACTGTTTAACACTCACACTCACTGCTTAACCCTCAAACACTCTGTTTAACCCTCACACGCTGTTTAACCCTCACACTCACTGGTTAACCCTCACACTCACTGATTAACCCTCACACTCACTGTTTAACCATCACATTCACTATTTAACCTTCACACTCACTGTTTAACACTCACACTCACTGTTTAACCCACACACGCGCTAATTAACCCCCATACTCACTGTTTACACCTCACACCCACGGTTTGACCCTCGCACGCACTGATTAACCCTCACACTCACTTTTTAAGCCTCAAACTCAGTGTTTAATCCTCACACTCACTGTTTAACACCCACACTCACTGTTTAACCCTCAAACTCACTGTTTAACACTCACACTCAATGTTTAACCCTCAAACACACTGTTTAATCCTCAAAATCAATGTTTAACCCTCACACTCTCTGTTTAACACTGAAACTCACTGTCTAACCCTCGAACTCAATGTTTAATCCTCAAACTCAATGTTTAACCCTCACACTCACTGTTTAACCCTCAAACTCACTGTTTAACCCTCACACTCACTCTTTAACCCTCAAACTCACTGTTTAACCCTCAAACTCAATGTTTAATCCTAACACTCACTGTTTAAAACCCACACTCACTGTTTAACCCTCACAATCACTTTTTAACCCTCGCACTCTCTGTTTCACCCTCACACTCACTGTTTAACCCTCACACTCATTGTTTAACCCTCACGCTCATTGTTTAACCCTCACACTCACTGTTTAACCCTCACACTCATTGTTTAACCCTCACACTCAATGTTTAACCCTCACACTCACTGTTTAAGCCTCAGACTCATGGTTTAACCTTCACACTCACTGTTTAACCCTCACACTCACTCTTTAACCCCCGCACTCACTGTTTAACCCTCACACTCAGTGATTAACCCTCACACCCACTCTTTAACCCTCACACTCACTGTTTAATCCTCACACTCAGTGATTAACCCTCACAGCCACTCTTTAACCCCCACACTCACTGTTTAACCCCAACACTCACTGTTTAAGCCTCAGACTCACTGTTTAACCCTCACACTCACTGTTTAACACTTACACTCACTGTTTAACCCTCACACTCACTGTTTAACCGTCACACGCTCAACTTAACCCTCATACTCACTGTTTAATCCTCACACCCACTGTTTAACCCTCGCCGCACTGTTTAACCCTCACACTCACTGTTTAACCCTCACACTCACCGTTCAAGCTTCAACTCACTGTTTAACCCTCACACTCAATGTTCCACACTCATACTCATTGTTTAACCCTCACACTCACTGTTGAACCCTAACACGCACTGTTCAACCCTCACACTCACTGTTTAACCCTCACACGCACTGCTTAACCTTCACACTGAATGTTCAACCCTCAAACTCATTGTTTAACCCTCACAACCACTGCTTAACCCTCACACTCACTGTTTAACCCTCACAAACACCGTTTAAGCCTCACACTCACTGATTAACCCTCACACTCACTGTTCAAACTTCACACTCACTGTTTAACCCTCACAAACACCGTTTAACCCTCACACTCACTGATTAACCCTCACACTCACTGTTCAACCTTCACACTCACTGTTTAACCCTCACACTCACTGTTTAACCCTCACACTCACTGGTTAACCCTCACACTCACTGATTAACCCTCACACTCACTGTTTAACCATCACACTTAGTGTTTAACCCTCGCACTCACTGTTTAACACTCACACTCAATGTTTAACCGTCACACTCACAGTTTAACCCTCGCACACACTGTTTAACCCTCGCACTCACTGTTTAACCCTCACACTCACGGTTTAACCCTCACACTCACTGTTCAACCCTCACACTCACTGTTTAACCCTCACACTCACTGCTTAACCTTCAAACTCAATGTTCCACCCTCAAACTCAATGTTTAACCCTCACAACCACTGTTTAACCCTCACACTCACTGTTTAAACCTCACACACACTGTTTAAGCCTCACACTCACTGTTTAACACTCACACTCACTGCTTAACCCTCAAACTCACTGTTTAACCCTCACACTCACTGTTTAACCCTCGCATTCACTGCTTAACCCTCATTCTCACTGTTTAACCCTCACTCTCACTGTTTAACCCTCACACTCACTGTTTAACCCTCACACTCACTGTTTAAACCTCACACTCACTGTTTAACCCTCACACTCACTGTTTAACACTCACACTCACTGTTTAAACTTCACACACACTGTTTAACATTCATAATCACTGGTTAACACTCATAATCACTGTTTAACACCCACACTCACTGTTTAACCCTCGCACTCACTGTTTAACCCTCAAACTCACTATTTAACCCTCACATGCGCTAATTAACACCCATTCTCACCGTTTAATCCTCACACCCACGGTTTAACCCTCGCACGCACTGATTAACCCTCACACTCACTTTTTAACCCTCAAACTCAATTTTTAATCCTCACACTCACTGTTAAACAACCACACTCACTGTTTAACCCTCAAACTCACTGTTTAACACTCACACTCACTGTTTAACCCTCAAACGCACTGTTTAATCCTCAAACTGAATGTTTAACCCTCACACTCTCTGTTTAACACTGAAACTCACTGTTTAACCCTCACACTCGCTGTTTAACCCTCACACTCACTGTTTAACCCTCAAACTCACTGTTTAAGCCTCAAACTCAATGTTTAATTCTAACACTCACTGTTTAACACCCACACTCACTGTTTAACCCTCACACTCACTGTTTAACCCTCACACTCTCTGTTTCACCCTCACACTCACTGTTTAACCCTCACACTCACTGGTTAACCCTCACACTCACTGATAAATTTCCTCACACTCACTGCTTAACCCTCACACTCTCTGTTTAACCCTCGCACTCACTGTTTAACCCTCACATTCTCTGTTTAACCCTCACACTCACTGTTTAACCCTCACACTCTCTGTTTAACTCTCACACTCACTGCTAAACACTCATCTCTCTGTTTAAATCTCACATTCACTGTTTAACCCTCACACTCACTGCTTAAATCTCACAGTCACTGTTTAACCCTCACAATCACTGTTTAACCCTCACACTCACTGCTTAAATCTCACAGTCACTGTTTAACCCTCACAATCACTGTTTAACTCTCACACTCACTGTTTAACCCTTACACTCACTATTTAACCCTCACAATCACTGTTTAACCCTCACACTCACTGTTTAACACTCACACTCACTATTTATCCCTCACACTCGCTGTTTAACCCTCACACTCACTGTTTAACACTCACACTCACTATTTATCCCTCAGACTCACTGCTTAACCCTCACACTCACTGATTAGACCTCCCACTCAGTGTTTAACCCTCACACTCAATGTTTAACCCTCACACTCACTGTTTAACCCTCACACTCACTGTTTAACACTCGGTCACTGTTAAAATCTCACACTCACTGTTTAACCCGCACACTCATTGTTTAAATCTTACAGTCACTGTTTAACCCTCACACTCACTGTTTAACACTTACACTCACTGTTTAACCCTCACACTCACTGTTTAACCCTCACAATCACTGTTTAACCCTCACACTCACTGCTTAACCCTCACACACTGCTTAACGTTCACGCTCACTGATTAACACTTGCACTCACTGTTTAACCCTCACACTCACTGTTTAAACCTCAGTCTCACTGTTGAACGCTAGCACTCACTGTTTAACACTCACACTGACACTCACGGTTTAACCCTTAGACTCACTGCTTGACCCTCAGACTCACTGTTTAAGCATCAGACTCACTGCCTAATGTTCACACTCACTGTTTAACCCTCACATTCACTGTTTAAGCCTCACACTCACTGTTAAAGCATCAGACTGACTGCTTAACGTTCACACTCACTGTTTAACCCTCACACTCACTGGTTAACCCTCACACTCACTGGTTAACCCTCACACTCACTGTTTAACCCTCACACTCACTGTTTAAAACTCAGTCTCACTGTTTAACCCTCGCACTCACTGTTTCACCTTCGCACTCGTTTAACCTTCGCACTCACTGTTTAACCCTCACACTGACACTCACGGTTTAACCCTTACACTCACTGCTTAACCCTCAGGCTCACTGTTTAAGCATCAGACTCACTGCTTAACGTTCACACTCACTGCTTAACCCTCACACTCACTGCTTAACTCTCACACTCACTGCTTAACCCTCACACTCACTGCTTAACCCTCACACTCACTGTTTAACACTCACACTCACTGTTTAACCCTCACACTCTCTGCTTAACCCTCACACTCTCTGTTTAACCCTCACACTCACTGTATAAGCCTTAGATTCACTGCTTTACCCTCACACGCACTATTTAACCCTCAAAATCACTGTTCAACGCTCACACTCACTGTATAAACATCGCAATCACAGTTTAGCCTTTGCATTCCCTGTTTAACTTCGTACTCACTGTTTAAACCTTCGCACTCAATGTTTAATCCTCACACTCACAGTTTAAACATCACACTCACTGGTGAACCCTCACAAACTCTGTTTAACCCTCACACACACTCTTTGCCCCTCACACCCTCTGTTTAACCCTCGCAGTCAATGTTTAACCCTCACACCCACTGTTTAAACTTCACACTCACTGTTTAACCCTCACACTCACTGATTAACCCTCACACTCTCTGTTTAACCCTCACACTCACTGTTTAACCCTCACACTCTCTGTTTAACCCTCACACTCGCTGTTAAATACTCCCACTCAATGTTTAACTCTCACACTCACTGCTAAACACTCATCTCACTGTTTAAATCTCACATTCACAGTTTAACCCTCAAACTCGCTGTTAAATACTCCCACTCAATGTTTAACACTCACTCTCACTGTTTAAATCTCACATTCACTGTTTAACCTTCACACTCACTGTTTAATACTTACACTCACTGTTTAACCCTCACAATCACTGTTTAACCCTCACACTCACTGTTTAACCCTCACAATCACTGTTTAACCCTCACACTCACTGTTTAACCCTCACAATCACTGTTTAACCCTCACACTCACTGTTTAACCCTCACACTCATTGTTTAACCCTCACCCACACTATTTAACCCTCACACTCACTGATTAGACCTCCCACTCAGTGTTTAACCCTCACACTCACTGTTTAACACTTACACTCACTGTTTAACCCTCACACTCACTGTTTAACCCTCACAATCACTGTTTAGCCCTCACACTCACTGCTTAACCCTCACACACTGCTTAACGTTCCCGCTCACTGATTAACACTTGCACTCACTGTTTCACCCTCACACTCACTGTTTAAACCTCAGTCTCACTGTTGAACGCTAGCACTCACTGTTTAACACTCACATTGACACTCACGGTTTAACCCTTACACTCACCGCTTAACCCTCAGACTCACTGTTTAAGCATCAGACTGACTGCCTAACGTTCACACTCAGTGTTTAACCCTTACACTCACTGCTTAACCCTCACACTCACTGTTTAACCCTCACACTCACTGTTTAAACCTCAGTCTCACTGTTTAACGCTAGCACTCACTGTTTAACCTTCGCACTCATTGTTTAACCTTCGCACTCACTGTTTAACCCTCACACTGACACTCACGGTTTAACCCTTACACTCACTGCTTAACCCTCAGACTCACTGTTTAAGCATCAGACTCACTGCTTAACGTTCACACTCACTGTTTAACCCTCACACTCACTGCTTAACCCTCACACTCACTGTTTAACCCTCACACTCACTGCTTAAACCTCGCACTCATCTTTTAAGCCTTAGACTCACTGCTTAAACCTCACACACACTATTTAACCCACACACTCACTGTTTAACACTCGGACTCACTTCTTAACCCTCGCTCACACTGATTAACCCACACAATCATTGTTTAACGCTCACACTCACTGTTTAACCATCGCAATGACTCTTTAGACTTCGCACTCACTGTTTAACACTCGCTCTCACAGATAAACCCACACAATCATTGTTTAACGCTCATACTCACTGTTTAACCATCGCAATCACTCTTCAGCCTTCGCACTCACTGTTTAACTCTAATACTCACTGTTTAACACTGACACTCAGTTTAACCCTCGCACTCGCTGTTTAACCATCGCACACAATGTTTAACCCTCACACTCACTGTTTAACCCTCACACTCACTGATTAGCCCTCACACTCACTGTTTAACCCTCACACTCACTGTTTAACCCTCACACTCACTGTTTAACCCCAACACTCACTGTATAACCCTCACACTCACTGTTTAACGCTCACACTCACTGTTTAACACTTACACTCACTGTTTAACACTTACACTCACTGTTTAATCCTCACACTCATTGTTAAACCCTCACACTAACTGCTTAACCCTCACACTCACTGCTAAACCCTCACACTCACTGATTAGCCCTCACACTCACTGTTTAACCTTCGCACTCGTTGTTTAACCCTCACACTCACTGTTTAACCTTCGCACTCGTTGTTTAACCTTCGCACTCACTGTTTAACCCTCACACTGACACTCACTGTTTAACCCTCACACTCACTGCTTAACCCTCAGACTCACTGCTTAAGCAACAGACTGACTGCTTAACGTTCACATTCACTGCTTAACCCTCACACTCACTGCCTAACCCTCACACTCACTGTTTAAGCCTCAAATTCACTGCTTAACCCTCACACTCACTGCTTAACTCTCACTCTCACTGTTTAACCGTCACACACACTGTTTAAGCCTCAGACTCACTGCTTTACCATCACACTCACTGTTTAACCCTCGCACTCACCATTTAACCCGCGCACTCACTGTTTAAGCCTTAGACTCACTGCTTAAACCTCACACTCACTGTTTAACCCACACATTCACTGTTTAACACTCGGACTCACTTTTTAACCCTCGCTCTCACAGATTAACCCACACAATCATTGTTTAACGCTCACACTCACTGTTTAACCATCGCAATCACTCTTCAGCCTTCGCACTCACTGTTTAACTCATACTCACTGTTTAACACTGACACGCAGTTTAACCCTCGCACTCGCTGTTGAACCTTCGCATTCAATGTTTAACCCTCACACTCACAGGTTAACCCTCACACTCACTGATTAGCCCTCACACTCACTGTTTAACCCTCACAATCATTGTTTAACCCTCACACTCACTGCTTCACCCTCACAGTCACTTCTTAACACACACAATCACTGTTTAACACCCACACTCACTGCTTAACACTCGCACTCATTGCTAAACCCACACACTCACTGTTTAACCCTCACAATTATTGTTTAACCCTCACACTCACTGCTTAACCCTCACACTCACTGCTTAACCCTCGCACTCACTTCTTAACCCAAACACTCACTGTTTAACACCCACACTTACTGTTTAACCCTCACACTCACTGTTTAACACTGACACTCACTACTTAACTCTCACACTCACTGTTTAACCCTTACACTCACTGCTAAACCCTCACACTCACTGCCTAACCCCCACACTCACTGTTTAACCCTCACACTCACTGTTTAACCCTCACAATCACTGTTTAACACTCACACTCAATGTCTAACCCTCACACACACTGCTTAACTCTCACATTCACTGTTTAACCCTTACATTCACTGCTTAACCCTCATACTCACTGTTTAAGCCTCAGACTCACTGCTTAACCCTCACACTCAGTATTTAACGCTCATACTCACTGTATAACCATTGCAATCACTGTTTAGCCTTTGCACTCACTGTTTAACTCTTGTACTCACTGTTTACCACTGACACTCACTGTTTAACACTGACACTCAGTTTAACCCTCGCACTCGCTGTTTAATATTCGCACTTAATGTGTAACCCGCACACTCACAGATTAACCCTCACACTCACTGTTTAACCCTTACACTCACTGCTTAAACCTCAAACTCACTGTTTAACCCTCGCACTCATTGTTTAAGACTCAGACTCACTGCGTAGCCCTCACACTCACTGTTTAACACCCACACTCACTGCTTAACCCTCACACTCACTGCTTAACCCTCACACTCACTGTTTCACACTCACACTCACTGCTTAACCCTCACACTCACTGCTTAACCCTCACACTCACTGTTTAACACTTACACTCACTGTTTAACACTCACACTCACTGTTTAACCCTCACACTCACTGCTTAACTCTCACACTCACTGCTTAACCCTCACACTCACTGCTTAACTCTCACACTCACTGTTTAACACCCACACTCACTGCTTAACTCTCACACTCACTGCTTAACCCTCACACTCACTGCTTAACTCTCACACTCACTGTTTAACACCCACACTCACTGTTTAACCCTCACACTCACTGTTTAACACTCACACTCACTGTTTAACCCTCGCACTCACTGTTTAACCCTCACACTCTCTGTTTAACCCTCACACTCACTGTTTAAGCCTTAGATTCACTGCTTTACCCTCACACGCACTATTTAACCCTCAAAATCACTGTTCAACGCTCACACTCACTGTATAAACATCGCAATCACAGGTTAGCCTTTGCATTCCCTGTTTAACTTCGTACTCACTGTTTAAACCTTCGCACTCAATGTTTAATCCTCACACTCACAGTTTAAACATCACACTCACTGGTGAACCCTCACAAACTCTGTTTAACCCTCACACACACTCTTTGCCCCTCACACCCTCTGTTTAATCCTCGCAGTCAATGTTTAACCCTCACACCCACTGTTTAAACTTCACACTCACTGTTTAACCCTCACACTCACTGATTAACCCTCACACTCACTGTTTTACCCTCACACTCACTGTTTAACCTTCACACTCGTTGTTTAACCTTCACACTCACTGTTTAACCCTTACACTCACTGCTTAACCCTCAGACTCACTGTTTAAGCAACAGACTGACTGCTTAACGTTCACACTCACTGTTTAAGCAACAGACTGACTGCTGAACGTTCACACTCATTGTTTAACCCTCACACTCACTGTTTAACCCTTACACTCACTGCTTAACCCTCAGACTCACTGTTTAAGCAACAGACTGACTGCTGAACGTTCACACTCATTGTTTAACCCTCACACTCACTGCTTAACCCTCACACTCACTGTTTAAGCCTCAAATTCACTGCTTAACCCTCACACTCACTGCTTAACTCTCACATTCACTTTTTAACCCTCACACTTAATGCTTATGCCTCACTCTCACTGTTTAACCCTCACACACACTGTTTAAGCCTCAGACTCACTGCTTTACCATCACATTCACTGTTTAACCCTCGCACTCACCATTTAACCCGCGCACTCACTGTTTAAGCCTTAGACTCACTGCTTAAACCTCACACTCACTGTTTAACCCACACATTCACTGTTTAACACTCGGACTCACTTTTTAACCCTCGCTCTCACAGATTAACCCACACAATCATTGTTTAACGCTCACACTCACTGTTTAACCATCGCAATCACTCTTTAGACTTCGCACTCACTGTTTAACCATCGCAATCACTCTTCAGCCTTCGCACTCACTGTTTAACTCATACTCACTGTTTAACAGTGACACGCAGTTTAACCCTCGCACTCGCTGTTGGACCTTCACATTCAATGTTTAACCCTCACACTCACAGGTTAACCCTCACACTCACTGATTAGCCCTCACACTCACTGCTTAACCCTCACACTCATTGTTTAACACTCACACTCAATGTCTAACCCTCACACACACTGCTTAACTCTCACATTCACTGTTTAACCCTTACATTCACTGCTTAACCCTCATACTCACTGTTTAAGCCTCAGACTCACTGCTTAACCCTCACACTCAGTATTTAACGCTCATACTCACTGTATAACCATTGCAATCACTGTTTAGCCTTTGCACTCACTGTTTAACTCTTGTACTCACTGTTTACCACTGACACTCACTATTTAACACTGACACTCAGTTTAACCCTCGCACTCGCTGTTTAATATTCGCACTTAATGTGTAACCCGCACACTCACAGATTAACCCTCACACTCACTGTTTAACCCTTACACTCACTGCTTAAACCTCAAAATCACTGTTTAACCCTCACACTCACTGTTTAACTCTTACACTCACTATTTAACCCTCACAATTACTATTTGACCCTCACACTCACTGTTTAACCCTCACAATCACTGTTTAACCCTCACACAAACTGTTTAAAACTCACACCCACTGTTTAACCCTCACACTCACTGTTTAACCCTCACAATCACTGTTTAAACCTCACACTCACTGTTTAACCCTCACACACACTGTTTAAAACTCACAACCACTGTTTAACCCTCACACTCACTGTTTAACCCTCACAATCACTGTTTAACACTCACAATCACTGTTTATCCCTCACACTCACTGATTAACCCTCACAATCACTAAATAACACTCACACCCACTGTTTAACCCTCACACTCACTGGTTAACCCTCACAATCAAGTTTAACCCTCACACTCACTGTTTAACCCTCACAATTACTATTTAACCCACACACTCTCGATTTAAAAATCACAATCACTGTTTAACACTCACACTCACTGATTAAGCTTCACACTCACTGTTTAACCCTCACAATCACTATTTAACCCTCACACTCACTTTTTAACCCTCACACTCACTGTTTAACCCTCACACTCATTGTTTAACCCTCACACTCACTGTTCAATCCTCACACTCACTGTTTAACTCTTTCACTGACTGTGTAACCCTCACACTCACTGTTTAAACCTCACACTCACTGTTTAACTCTTACACTCACTATTTAACGCTCACACTCACTGTTTAACCCTCACAATCACTGTTTAACCCTCACACTCACTGTTTAACCCTCACAATCACTGTTTAACCCTCACACTCACTGTTTAACCCTCACAATCACTGTTTAAACCTCACACTCACTGTTTAACCCTCACACTCATTGTTTAACCCTCACCCACACTATTTAACCCTCACACTCACTGATTAGACCTCCCACTCAGTGTTTAACCCTCACACTCACTGTTTAACACTTACACTCACTGTTTAACCCTCACACTCACTGTTTAACCCTCACAATCACTGTTTAACCCTCACACTCACTGCTTAACCCTCACACACTGCTTAACGTTCCCGCTCACTGATTAACACTTGCACTCACTGTTTCACCCTCACACTCACTGTTTAAACCTCAGTCTCACTGTTGAACGCTAGCACTCACTGTTTAACACTCACATTGACACTCACGGTTTAACCCTTACACTCACTGCTTAACCCTCAGACTCACTGTTTAAGCATCAGACTGACTGCTTAACGTTCACACTCAGTGTTTAACCCTTACACTCACTGCTTAACCCTCACACTCACTGTTTAACCCTCACACTCACTGTTTAAACCTCAGTCTCACTGTTTAACGCTAGCACTCACTGTTTAACCTTCGCACTCATTGTTTAACCTTCGCACTCACTGTTTAACCCTCACACTGACACTCACGGTTTAACCCTTACACTCACTGCTTAACCCTCAGACTCACTGTTTAAGCATCAGACTCACTGCTTAACGTTCACACTCACTGTTTAACCCTCACACTCACTGCTTAACCCTCACACTCACTGTTTAACCCTCACACTCACTGCTTAAACCTCGCACTCATCTTTTAAGCCTTAGACTCACTGCTTAAACCTCACACACACTATTTAACCCACACACTCACTGTTTAACACTCGGACTCACTTCTTAACCCTCGCTCACACTGATTAACCCACACAATCATTGTTTAACGCTCACACTCACTGTTTAACCATCGCAATCACTCTTTAGACTTCGCACTCACTGTTTAACACTCGCTCTCACAGATTAACCCACACAATCATTGTTTAACGCTCATACTCACTGTTTAACCATCGCAATCACTCTTCAGCCTTCGCACTCACTGTTTAACTCTAATACTCACTGTTTAACACTGACACTCAGTTTAACCCTCGCACTCGCTGTTTAACCATCGCACACAATGTTTAACCCTCACACTCACTGTTTAACCCTCACACTCACTGATTAGCCCTCACACTCACTGTTTAACCCTCACACTCACTGTTTAACCCTCACACTCACTGTTTAACCCCAACACTCACTGTATAACCCTCACACTCACTGTTTAACGCTCACACTCACTGTTTAACACTTACACTCACTGTTTAACACTTACACTCACTGTTTAATCCTCACACTCATTGTTAAACCCTCACACTAACTGCTTAACCCTCACACTCACTGCTAAACCCTCACACTCACTGATTAGCCCTCACACTCACTGTTTAACCTTCGCACTCGTTGTTTAACCCTCACACTCACTGTTTAACCTTCGCACTCGTTGTTTAACCTTCGCACACACTGTTTAACCCTCACACTGACACTCACTGTTTAACCCTCACACTCACTGCTTAACCCTCAGACTCACTGCTTAAGCAACAGACTGACTGCTTAACGTTCACATTCACTGCTTAACCCTCACACTCACTGCCTAACCCTCACACTCACTGTTTAAGCCTCAAATTCACTGCTTAACCCTCACACTCACTGCTTAACTCTCACTCTCACTGTTTAACCGTCACACACACTGTTTAAGCCTCAGACTCACTGCTTTACCATCACACTCACTGTTTAACCCTCGCACTCACCATTTAACCCGCGCACTCACTGTTTAAGCCTTAGACTCACTGCTTAAACCTCACACTCACTGTTTAACCCACACATTCACTGTTTAACACTCGGACTCACTTTTTAACCCTCGCTCTCACAGATTAACCCACACAATCATTGTTTAACGCTCACACTCACTGTTTAACCATCGCAATCACTCTTCAGCCTTCGCACTCACTGTTTAACTCATACTCACTGTTTAACACTGACACGCAGTTTAACCCTCGCACTCGCTGTTGAACCTTCGCATTCAATGTTTAACCCTCACACTCACAGGTTAACCCTCACACTCACTGATTAGCCCTCACACTCACTGTTTAACCCTCACAATCATTGTTTAACCCTCACACTCACTGCTTCACCCTCACAGTCACTTCTTAACACACACAATCACTGTTTAACACCCACACTCACTGCTTAACACTCGCACTCATTGCTAAACCCACACACTCACTGTTTAACCCTCACAATTATTGTTTAACCCTCACACTCACTGCTTAACCCTCACACTCACTGCTTAACCCTCGCACTCACTTCTTAACCCAAACACTCACTGTTTAACACCCACACTTACTGTTTAACCCTCACACTCACTGTTTAACACTGACACTCACTACTTAACTCTCACACTCACTGTTTAACCCTTACACTCACTGCTAAACCCTCACACTCACTGCCTAACCCCCACACTCACTGTTTAACCCTCACACTCACTGTTTAACCCTCACAATCACTGTTTAACACTCACACTCAATGTCTAACCCTCACACACACTGCTTAACTCTCACATTCACTGTTTAACCCTTACATTCACTGCTTAACCCTCATACTCACTGTTTAAGCCTCAGACTCACTGCTTAACCCTCACACTCAGTATTTAACGCTCATACTCACTGTATAACCATTGCAATCACTGTTTAGCCTTTGCACTCACTGTTTAACTCTTGTACTCACTGTTTACCACTGACACTCACTGTTTAACACTGACACTCAGTTTAACCCTCGCACTCGCTGTTTAATATTCGCACTTAATGTGTAACCCGCACACTCACAGATTAACCCTCACACTCACTGTTTAACCCTTACACTCACTGCTTAAACCTCAAACTCACTGTTTAACCCTCGCACTCATTGTTTAAGACTCAGACTCACTGCGTAGCCCTCACACTCACTGTTTAACACCCACACTCACTGCTTAACCCTCACACTCACTGCTTAACCCTCACACTCACTGTTTCACACTCACACTCACTGCTTAACCCTCACACTCACTGCTTAACCCTCACACTCACTGTTTAACACTTACACTCACTGTTTAACACTCACACTCACTGTTTAACCCTCACACTCACTGCTTAACTCTCACACTCACTGCTTAACCCTCACACTCACTGCTTAACTCTCACACTCACTGTTTAACACCCACACTCACTGTTTAACACTCACACTCACTGTTTAACCCTCACACTCACTGTTTAACACTCACACTCACTGTTTCACACTCACACTCACTGCTTAACTCTCACACTCACTGCTTAACCCTCACACTCAGTGTTTCACACTCACACTCACTGCTTAACTCTCACACTCACTGCTTAACCCTCACACTCACTGCTTAACTCTCACACTCACTGTTTAACACCCACACTCACTGTTTAACCCTCACACTCACTGTTTAACACTCACACTCACTGTTTAACCCTCGCACTCACTGTTTAACCCTCACACTCTCTGTTTAACCCTCACACTCACTGTTTAAGCCTTAGATTCACTGCTTTACCCTCACACGCACTATTTAACCCTCAAAATCACTGTTCAACGCTCACACTCACTGTATAAACATCGCAATCACAGGTTAGCCTTTGCATTCCCTGTTTAACTTCGTACTCACTGTTTAAACCTTCGCACTCAATGTTTAATCCTCACACTCACAGTTTAAACATCACACTCACTGGTGAACCCTCACAAACTCTGTTTAACCCTCACACACACTCTTTGCCCCTCACACCCTCTGTTTAATCCTCGCAGTCAATGTTTAACCCTCACACCCACTGTTTAAACTTCACACTCACTGTTTAACCCTCACACTCACTGATTAACCCTCACACTCACTGTTTTACCCTCACACTCACTGTTTAACCTTCACACTCGTTGTTTAACCTTCACACTCACTGTTTAACCCTTACACTCACTGCTTAACCCTCAGACTCACTGTTTAAGCAACAGACTGACTGCTTAACGTTCACACTCACTGTTTAAGCAACAGACTGACTGCTGAACGTTCACACTCATTGTTTAACCCTCACACTCACTGTTTAACCCTTACACTCACTGCTTAACCCTCAGACTCACTGTTTAAGCAACAGACTGACTGCTGAACGTTCACACTCATTGTTTAACCCTCACACTCACTGCTTAACCCTCACACTCACTGTTTAAGCCTCAAATTCACTGCTTAACCCTCACACTCACTGCTTAACTCTCACATTCACTTTTTAACCCTCACACTTAATGCTTATGCCTCACTCTCACTGTTTAACCCTCACACACACTGTTTAAGCCTCAGACTCACTGCTTTACCATCACATTCACTGTTTAACCCTCGCACTCACCATTTAACCCGCGCACTCACTGTTTAAGCCTTAGACTCACTGCTTAAACCTCACACTCACTGTTTAACCCACACATTCACTGTTTAACACTCGGACTCACTTTTTAACCCTCGCTCTCACAGATTAACCCACACAATCATTGTTTAACGCTCACACTCACTGTTTAACCATCGCAATCACTCTTTAGACTTCGCACTCACTGTTTAACCATCGCAATCACTCTTCAGCCTTCGCACTCACTGTTTAACTCATACTCACTGTTTAACAGTGACACGCAGTTTAACCCTCGCACTCGCTGTTGGACCTTCACATTCAATGTTTAACCCTCACACTCACAGGTTAACCCTCACACTCACTGATTAGCCCTCACACTCACTGCTTAACCCTCACACTCATTGTTTAACACTCACACTCAATGTCTAACCCTCACACACACTGCTTAACTCTCACATTCACTGTTTAACCCTTACATTCACTGCTTAACCCTCATACTCACTGTTTAAGCCTCAGACTCACTGCTTAACCCTCACACTCAGTATTTAACGCTCATACTCACTGTATAACCATTGCAATCACTGTTTAGCCTTTGCACTCACTGTTTAACTCTTGTACTCACTGTTTACCACTGACACTCACTATTTAACACTGACACTCAGTTTAACCCTCGCACTCGCTGTTTAATATTCGCACTTAATGTGTAACCCGCACACTCACAGATTAACCCTCACACTCACTGTTTAACCCTTACACTCACTGCTTAAACCTCAAAATCACTGTTTAACCCTCACACTCACTGTTTAACTCTTACACTCACTATTTAACCCTCACAATTACTATTTGACCCTCACACTCACTGTTTAACCCTCACAATCACTGTTTAACCCTCACACAAACTGTTTAAAACTCACACCCACTGTTTAACCCTCACACTCACTGTTTAACCCTCACAATCACTGTTTAAACCTCACACTCACTGTTTAACCCTCACACACACTGTTTAAAACTCACAACCACTGTTTAACCCTCACACTCACTGTTTAACCCTCACAATCACTGTTTAACACTCACAATCACTGTTTATCCCTCACACTCACTGATTAACCCTCACAATCACTAAATAACACTCACACCCACTGTTTAACCCTCACACTCACTGGTTAACCCTCACAATCAAGTTTAACCCTCACACTCACTGTTTAACCCTCACAATTACTATTTAACCCACACACTCTCGATTTAAAAATCACAATCACTGTTTAACACTCACACTCACTGATTAAGCTTCACACTCACTGTTTAACCCTCACAATCACTATTTAACCCTCACACTCACTTTTTAACCCTCACACTCACTGTTTAACCCTCACACTCATTGTTTAACCCTCACACTCACTGTTCAATCCTCACACTCACTGTTTAACTCTTTCACTGACTGTGTAACCCTCACACTCACTGTTTAAACCTCACACTCACTGTTTAACTCTTACACTCACTATTTAACGCTCACACTCACTGTTTAACCCTCACAATCACTGTTTAACCCTCACACTCACTGTTTAACCCTCACAATCACTGTTTAACCCTCACACTCACTGTTTAACCCTCACAATCACTGTTTAAACCTCACACTCACTGTTTAACCCTCACACTCATTGTTTAACCCTCACCCACACTATTTAACCCTCACACTCACTGATTAGACCTCCCACTCAGTGTTTAACCCTCACAATCACTGTTTAACACTTACACTCACTGTTTAACCCTCACACTCACTGTTTAACCCTCACAATCACTGTTTAACCCTCACACTCACTGCTTAACCCTCACACACTGCTTAACGTTCCCGCTCACTGATTAACACTTGCACTCACTGTTTCACCCTCACACTCACTGTTTAAACCTCAGTCTCACTGTTGAACGCTAGCACTCACTGTTTAACACTCACATTGACACTCACGGTTTAACCCTTACACTCACTGCTTAACCCTCAGACTCACTGTTTAAGCATCAGACTGACTGCTTAACGTTCACACTCAGTGTTTAACCCTTACACTCACTGCTTAACCCTCACACTCACTGTTTAACCCTCACACTCACTGTTTAAACCTCAGTCTCACTGTTTAACGCTAGCACTCACTGTTTAACCTTCGCACTCATTGTTTAACCTTCGCACTCACTGTTTAACCCTCACACTGACACTCACGGTTTAACCCTTACACTCACTGCTTAACCCTCAGACTCACTGTTTAAGCATCAGACTCACTGCTTAACGTTCACACTCACTGTTTAACCCTCACACTCACTGCTTAACCCTCACACTCACTGTTTAACCCTCACACTCACTGCTTAAACCTCGCACTCATCTTTTAAGCCTTAGACTCACTGCTTAAACCTCACACACACTATTTAACCCACACACTCACTGTTTAACACTCGGACTCACTTCTTAACCCTCGCTCACACTGATTAACCCACACAATCATTGTTTAACGCTCACACTCACTGTTTAACCATCGCAATCACTCTTTAGACTTCGCACTCACTGTTTAACACTCGCTCTCACAGATTAACCCACACAATCATTGTTTAACGCTCATACTCACTGTTTAACCATCGCAATCACTCTTCAGCCTTCGCACTCACTGTTTAACTCTAATACTCACTGTTTAACACTGACACTCAGTTTAACCCTCGCACTCGCTGTTTAACCATCGCACACAATGTTTAACCCTCACACTCACTGTTTAACCCTCACACTCACTGATTAGCCCTCACACTCACTGTTTAACCCTCACACTCACTGTTTAACCCTCACACTCACTGTTTAACCCCAACACTCACTGTATAACCCTCACACTCACTGTTTAACGCTCACACTCACTGTTTAACACTTACACTCACTGTTTAACACTTACACTCACTGTTTAATCCTCACACTCATTGTTAAACCCTCACACTAACTGCTTAACCCTCACACTCACTGCTAAACCCTCACACTCACTGATTAGCCCTCACACTCACTGTTTAACCTTCGCACTCGTTGTTTAACCCTCACACTCACTGTTTAACCTTCGCACTCGTTGTTTAACCTTCGCACACACTGTTTAACCCTCACACTGACACTCACTGTTTAACCCTCACACTCACTGCTTAACCCTCAGACTCACTGCTTAAGCAACAGACTGACTGCTTAACGTTCACATTCACTGCTTAACCCTCACACTCACTGCCTAACCCTCACACTCACTGTTTAAGCCTCAAATTCACTGCTTAACCCTCACACTCACTGCTTAACTCTCACTCTCACTGTTTAACCGTCACACACACTGTTTAAGCCTCAGACTCACTGCTTTACCATCACACTCACTGTTTAACCCTCGCACTCACCATTTAACCCGCGCACTCACTGTTTAAGCCTTAGACTCACTGCTTAAACCTCACACTCACTGTTTAACCCACACATTCACTGTTTAACACTCGGACTCACTTTTTAACCCTCGCTCTCACAGATTAACCCACACAATCATTGTTTAACGCTCACACTCACTGTTTAACCATCGCAATCACTCTTCAGCCTTCGCACTCACTGTTTAACTCATACTCACTGTTTAACACTGACACGCAGTTTAACCCTCGCACTCGCTGTTGAACCTTCGCATTCAATGTTTAACCCTCACACTCACAGGTTAACCCTCACACTCACTGATTAGCCCTCACACTCACTGTTTAACCCTCACAATCATTGTTTAACCCTCACACTCACTGCTTCACCCTCACAGTCACTTCTTAACACACACAATCACTGTTTAACACCCACACTCACTGCTTAACACTCGCACTCATTGCTAAACCCACACACTCACTGTTTAACCCTCACAATTATTGTTTAACCCTCACACTCACTGCTTAACCCTCACACTCACTGCTTAACCCTCGCACTCACTTCTTAACCCAAACACTCACTGTTTAACACCCACACTTACTGTTTAACCCTCACACTCACTGTTTAACACTGACACTCACTACTTAACTCTCACACTCACTGTTTAACCCTTACACTCACTGCTAAACCCTCACACTCACTGCCTAACCCCCACACTCACTGTTTAACCCTCACACTCACTGTTTAACCCTCACAATCACTGTTTAACCCTTACATTCACTGCTTAACCCTCATACTCACTGTTTAAGCCTCAGACTCACTGCTTAACCCTCACACTCAGTATTTAACGCTCATACTCACTGTATAACCATTGCAATCACTGTTTAGCCTTTGCACTCACTGTTTAACTCTTGTACTCACTGTTTACCACTGACACTCACTGTTTAACACTGACACTCAGTTTAACCCTCGCACTCGCTGTTTAATATTCGCACTTAATGTGTAACCCGCACACTCACAGATTAACCCTCACACTCACTGTTTAACCCTTACACTCACTGCTTAAACCTCAAACTCACTGTTTAACCCTCGCACTCATTGTTTAAGACTCAGACTCACTGCGTAGCCCTCACACTCACTGTTTAACACCCACACTCACTGCTTAACCCTCACACTCACTGCTTAACCCTCACACTCACTGTTTCACACTCACACTCACTGCTTAACCCTCACACTCACTGCTTAACCCTCACACTCACTGTTTAACACTTACACTCACTGTTTAACACTCACACTCACTGTTTAACCCTCACACTCACTGCTTAACTCTCACACTCACTGCTTAACCCTCACACTCACTGCTTAACTCTCACACTCACTGTTTAACACCCACACTCACTGTTTAACACTCACACTCACTGTTTAACCCTCACACTCACTGTTTAACACTCACACTCACTGTTTCACACTCACACTCACTGCTTAACTCTCACACTCACTGCTTAACCCTCACACTCAGTGTTTCACACTCACACTCACTGCTTAACTCTCACACTCACTGCTTAACCCTCACACTCACTGCTTAACTCTCACACTCACTGTTTAACACCCACACTCACTGTTTAACCCTCACACTCACTGTTTAACACTCACACTCACTGTTTAACCCTCGCACTCACTGTTTAACCCTCACACTCTCTGTTTAACCCTCACACTCACTGTTTAAGCCTTAGATTCACTGCTTTACCCTCACACGCACTATTTAACCCTCAAAATCACTGTTCAACGCTCACACTCACTGTATAAACATCGCAATCACAGGTTAGCCTTTGCATTCCCTGTTTAACTTCGTACTCACTGTTTAAACCTTCGCACTCAATGTTTAATCCTCACACTCACAGTTTAAACATCACACTCACTGGTGAACCCTCACAAACTCTGTTTAACCCTCACACACACTCTTTGCCCCTCACACCCTCTGTTTAATCCTCGCAGTCAATGTTTAACCCTCACACCCACTGTTTAAACTTCACACTCACTGTTTAACCCTCACACTCACTGATTAACCCTCACACTCACTGTTTTACCCTCACACTCACTGTTTAACCTTCACACTCGTTGTTTAACCTTCACACTCACTGTTTAACCCTTACACTCACTGCTTAACCCTCAGACTCACTGTTTAAGCAACAGACTGACTGCTTAACGTTCACACTCACTGTTTAAGCAACAGACTGACTGCTGAACGTTCACACTCATTGTTTAACCCTCACACTCACTGTTTAACCCTTACACTCACTGCTTAACCCTCAGACTCACTGTTTAAGCAACAGACTGACTGCTGAACGTTCACACTCATTGTTTAACCCTCACACTCACTGCTTAACCCTCACACTCACTGTTTAAGCCTCAAATTCACTGCTTAACCCTCACACTCACTGCTTAACTCTCACATTCACTTTTTAACCCTCACACTTAATGCTTATGCCTCACTCTCACTGTTTAACCCTCACACACACTGTTTAAGCCTCAGACTCACTGCTTTACCATCACATTCACTGTTTAACCCTCGCACTCACCATTTAACCCGCGCACTCACTGTTTAAGCCTTAGACTCACTGCTTAAACCTCACACTCACTGTTTAACCCACACATTCACTGTTTAACACTCGGACTCACTTTTTAACCCTCGCTCTCACAGATTAACCCACACAATCATTGTTTAACGCTCACACTCACTGTTTAACCATCGCAATCACTCTTTAGACTTCGCACTCACTGTTTAACCATCGCAATCACTCTTCAGCCTTCGCACTCACTGTTTAACTCATACTCACTGTTTAACAGTGACACGCAGTTTAACCCTCGCACTCGCTGTTGGACCTTCACATTCAATGTTTAACCCTCACACTCACAGGTTAACCCTCACACTCACTGATTAGCCCTCACACTCACTGCTTAACCCTCACACTCATTGTTTAACACTCACACTCAATGTCTAACCCTCACACACACTGCTTAACTCTCACATTCACTGTTTAACCCTTACATTCACTGCTTAACCCTCATACTCACTGTTTAAGCCTCAGACTCACTGCTTAACCCTCACACTCAGTATTTAACGCTCATACTCACTGTATAACCATTGCAATCACTGTTTAGCCTTTGCACTCACTGTTTAACTCTTGTACTCACTGTTTACCACTGACACTCACTATTTAACACTGACACTCAGTTTAACCCTCGCACTCGCTGTTTAATATTCGCACTTAATGTGTAACCCGCACACTCACAGATTAACCCTCACACTCACTGTTTAACCCTTACACTCACTGCTTAAACCTCAAAATCACTGTTTAACCCTCACACTCACTGTTTAACTCTTACACTCACTATTTAACCCTCACAATTACTATTTGACCCTCACACTCACTGTTTAACCCTCACAATCACTGTTTAACCCTCACACAAACTGTTTAAAACTCACACCCACTGTTTAACCCTCACACTCACTGTTTAACCCTCACAATCACTGTTTAAACCTCACACTCACTGTTTAACCCTCACACACACTGTTTAAAACTCACAACCACTGTTTAACCCTCACACTCACTGTTTAACCCTCACAATCACTGTTTAACACTCACAATCACTGTTTATCCCTCACACTCACTGATTAACCCTCACAATCACTAAATAACACTCACACCCACTGTTTAACCCTCACACTCACTGGTTAACCCTCACAATCAAGTTTAACCCTCACACTCACTGTTTAACCCTCACAATTACTATTTAACCCACACACTCTCGATTTAAAAATCACAATCACTGTTTAACACTCACACTCACTGATTAAGCTTCACACTCACTGTTTAACCCTCACAATCACTATTTAACCCTCACACTCACTTTTTAACCCTCACACTCACTGTTTAACCCTCACACTCATTGTTTAACCCTCACACTCACTGTTCAATCCTCACACTCACTGTTTAACTCTTTCACTGACTGTGTAACCCTCACACTCACTGTTTAAACCTCACACTCACTGTTTAACTCTTACACTCACTATTTAACGCTCACACTCACTGTTTAACCCTCACAATCACTGTTTAACCCTCACACTCACTGTTTAACCCTCACAATCACTGTTTAACCCTCACACTCACTGTTTAACCCTCACAATCACTGTTTAAACCTCACACTCACTGTTTAACCCTCACACTCATTGTTTAACCCTCACCCACACTATTTAACCCTCACACTCACTGATTAGACCTCCCACTCAGTGTTTAACCCTCACACTCACTGTTTAACACTTACACTCACTGTTTAACCCTCACACTCACTGTTTAACCCTCACAATCACTGTTTAACCCTCACACTCACTGCTTAACCCTCACACACTGCTTAACGTTCCCGCTCACTGATTAACACTTGCACTCACTGTTTCACCCTCACACTCACTGTTTAAACCTCAGTCTCACTGTTGAACGCTAGCACTCACTGTTTAACACTCACATTGACACTCACGGTTTAACCCTTACACTCACTGCTTAACCCTCAGACTCACTGTTTAAGCATCAGACTGACTGCTTAACGTTCACACTCAGTGTTTAACCCTTACACTCACTGCTTAACCCTCACACTCACTGTTTAACCCTCACACTCACTGTTTAAACCTCAGTCTCACTGTTTAACGCTAGCACTCACTGTTTAACCTTCGCACTCATTGTTTAACCTTCGCACTCACTGTTTAACCCTCACACTGACACTCACGGTTTAACCCTTACACTCACTGCTTAACCCTCAGACTCACTGTTTAAGCATCAGACTCACTGCTTAACGTTCACACTCACTGTTTAACCCTCACACTCACTGCTTAACCCTCACACTCACTGTTTAACCCTCACACTCACTGCTTAAACCTCGCACTCATCTTTTAAGCCTTAGACTCACTGCTTAAACCTCACACACACTATTTAACCCACACACTCACTGTTTAACACTCGGACTCACTTCTTAACCCTCGCTCACACTGATTAACCCACACAATCATTGTTTAACGCTCACACTCACTGTTTAACCATCGCAATCACTCTTTAGACTTCGCACTCACTGTTTAACACTCGCTCTCACAGATTAACCCACACAATCATTGTTTAACGCTCATACTCACTGTTTAACCATCGCAATCACTCTTCAGCCTTCGCACTCACTGTTTAACTCTAATACTCACTGTTTAACACTGACACTCAGTTTAACCCTCGCACTCGCTGTTTAACCATCGCACACAATGTTTAACCCTCACACTCACTGTTTAACCCTCACACTCACTGATTAGCCCTCACACTCACTGTTTAACCCTCACACTCACTGTTTAACCCTCACACTCACTGTTTAACCCCAACACTCACTGTATAACCCTCACACTCACTGTTTAACGCTCACACTCACTGTTTAACACTTACACTCACTGTTTAACACTTACACTCACTGTTTAATCCTCACACTCATTGTTAAACCCTCACACTAACTGCTTAACCCTCACACTCACTGCTAAACCCTCACACTCACTGATTAGCCCTCACACTCACTGTTTAACCTTCGCACTCGTTGTTTAACCCTCACACTCACTGTTTAACCTTCGCACTCGTTGTTTAACCTTCGCACACACTGTTTAACCCTCACACTGACACTCACTGTTTAACCCTCACACTCACTGCTTAACCCTCAGACTCACTGCTTAAGCAACAGACTGACTGCTTAACGTTCACATTCACTGCTTAACCCTCACACTCACTGCCTAACCCTCACACTCACTGTTTAAGCCTCAAATTCACTGCTTAACCCTCACACTCACTGCTTAACTCTCACTCTCACTGTTTAACCGTCACACACACTGTTTAAGCCTCAGACTCACTGCTTTACCATCACACTCACTGTTTAACCCTCGCACTCACCATTTAACCCGCGCACTCACTGTTTAAGCCTTAGACTCACTGCTTAAACCTCACACTCACTGTTTAACCCACACATTCACTGTTTAACACTCGGACTCACTTTTTAACCCTCGCTCTCACAGATTAACCCACACAATCATTGTTTAACGCTCACACTCACTGTTTAACCATCGCAATCACTCTTCAGCCTTCGCACTCACTGTTTAACTCATACTCACTGTTTAACACTGACACGCAGTTTAACCCTCGCACTCGCTGTTGAACCTTCGCATTCAATGTTTAACCCTCACACTCACAGGTTAACCCTCACACTCACTGATTAGCCCTCACACTCACTGTTTAACCCTCACAATCATTGTTTAACCCTCACACTCACTGCTTCACCCTCACAGTCACTTCTTAACACACACAATCACTGTTTAACACCCACACTCACTGCTTAACACTCGCACTCATTGCTAAACCCACACACTCACTGTTTAACCCTCACAATTATTGTTTAACCCTCACACTCACTGCTTAACCCTCACACTCACTGCTTAACCCTCGCACTCACTTCTTAACCCAAACACTCACTGTTTAACACCCACACTTACTGTTTAACCCTCACACTCACTGTTTAACACTGACACTCACTACTTAACTCTCACACTCACTGTTTAACCCTTACACTCACTGCTAAACCCTCACACTCACTGCCTAACCCCCACACTCACTGTTTAACCCTCACACTCACTGTTTAACCCTCACACTCACTGTTTAACCCTCACAATCACTGTTTAACACTCACACTCAATGTCTAACCCTCACACACACTGCTTAACTCTCACATTCACTGTTTAACCCTTACATTCACTGCTTAACCCTCATACTCACTGTTTAAGCCTCAGACTCACTGCTTAACCCTCACACTCAGTATTTAACGCTCATACTCACTGTATAACCATTGCAATCACTGTTTAGCCTTTGCACTCACTGTTTAACTCTTGTACTCACTGTTTACCACTGACACTCACTGTTTAACACTGACACTCAGTTTAACCCTCGCACTCGCTGTTTAATATTCGCACTTAATGTGTAACCCGCACACTCACAGATTAACCCTCACACTCACTGTTTAACCCTTACACTCACTGCTTAAACCTCAAACTCACTGTTTAACCCTCGCACTCATTGTTTAAGACTCAGACTCACTGCGTAGCCCTCACACTCACTGTTTAACACCCACACTCACTGCTTAACCCTCACACTCACTGCTTAACCCTCACACTCACTGTTTCACACTCACACTCACTGCTTAACCCTCACACTCACTGCTTAACCCTCACACTCACTGTTTAACACTTACACTCACTGTTTAACACTCACACTCACTGTTTAACCCTCACACTCACTGCTTAACTCTCACACTCACTGCTTAACCCTCACACTCACTGCTTAACTCTCACACTCACTGTTTAACACCCACACTCACTGTTTAACACTCACACTCACTGTTTAACCCTCACACTCACTGTTTAACACTCACACTCACTGTTTCACACTCACACTCACTGCTTAACTCTCACACTCACTGCTTAACCCTCACACTCAGTGTTTCACACTCACACTCACTGCTTAACTCTCACACTCACTGCTTAACCCTCACACTCACTGCTTAACTCTCACACTCACTGTTTAACACCCACACTCACTGTTTAACCCTCACACTCACTGTTTAACACTCACACTCACTGTTTAACCCTCGCACTCACTGTTTAACCCTCACACTCTCTGTTTAACCCTCACACTCACTGTTTAAGCCTTAGATTCACTGCTTTACCCTCACACGCACTATTTAACCCTCAAAATCACTGTTCAACGCTCACACTCACTGTATAAACATCGCAATCACAGGTTAGCCTTTGCATTCCCTGTTTAACTTCGTACTCACTGTTTAAACCTTCGCACTCAATGTTTAATCCTCACACTCACAGTTTAAACATCACACTCACTGGTGAACCCTCACAAACTCTGTTTAACCCTCACACACACTCTTTGCCCCTCACACCCTCTGTTTAATCCTCGCAGTCAATGTTTAACCCTCACACCCACTGTTTAAACTTCACACTCACTGTTTAACCCTCACACTCACTGATTAACCCTCACACTCACTGTTTTACCCTCACACTCACTGTTTAACCTTCACACTCATTGTTTAACCTTCACACTCACTGTTTAACCCTTACACTCACTGCTTAACCCTCAGACTCACTGTTTAAGCAACAGACTGACTGCTTAACGTTCACACTCACTGTTTAAGCAACAGACTGACTGCTGAACGTTCACACTCATTGTTTAACCCTCACACTCACTGTTTAACCCTTACACTCACTGCTTAACCCTCAGACTCACTGTTTAAGCAACAGACTGACTGCTGAACGTTCACACTCATTGTTTAACCCTCACACTCACTGCTTAACCCTCACACTCACTGTTTAAGCCTCAAATTCACTGCTTAACCCTCACACTCACTGCTTAACTCTCACATTCACTTTTTAACCCTCACACTTAATGCTTATGCCTCACTCTCACTGTTTAACCCTCACACACACTGTTTAAGCCTCAGACTCACTGCTTTACCATCACATTCACTGTTTAACCCTCGCACTCACCATTTAACCCGCGCACTCACTGTTTAAGCCTTAGACTCACTGCTTAAACCTCACACTCACTGTTTAACCCACACATTCACTGTTTAACACTCGGACTCACTTTTTAACCCTCGCTCTCACAGATTAACCCACACAATCATTGTTTAACGCTCACACTCACTGTTTAACCATCGCAATCACTCTTTAGACTTCGCACTCACTGTTTAACCATCGCAATCACTCTTCAGCCTTCGCACTCACTGTTTAACTCATACTCACTGTTTAACAGTGACACGCAGTTTAACCCTCGCACTCGCTGTTGGACCTTCACATTCAATGTTTAACCCTCACACTCACAGGTTAACCCTCACACTCACTGATTAGCCCTCACACTCACTGCTTAACCCTCACACTCATTGTTTAACACTCACACTCAATGTCTAACCCTCACACACACTGCTTAACTCTCACATTCACTGTTTAACCCTTACATTCACTGCTTAACCCTCATACTCACTGTTTAAGCCTCAGACTCACTGCTTAACCCTCACACTCAGTATTTAACGCTCATACTCACTGTATAACCATTGCAATCACTGTTTAGCCTTTGCACTCACTGTTTAACTCTTGTACTCACTGTTTACCACTGACACTCACTATTTAACACTGACACTCAGTTTAACCCTCGCACTCGCTGTTTAATATTCGCACTTAATGTGTAACCCGCACACTCACAGATTAACCCTCACACTCACTGTTTAACCCTTACACTCACTGCTTAAACCTCAAAATCACTGTTTAACCCTCACACTCACTGTTTAACTCTTACACTCACTATTTAACCCTCACAATTACTATTTGACCCTCACACTCACTGTTTAACCCTCACAATCACTGTTTAACCCTCACACAAACTGTTTAAAACTCACACCCACTGTTTAACCCTCACACTCACTGTTTAACCCTCACAATCACTGTTTAAACCTCACACTCACTGTTTAACCCTCACACACACTGTTTAAAACTCACAACCACTGTTTAACCCTCACACTCACTGTTTAACCCTCACAATCACTGTTTAACACTCACAATCACTGTTTATCCCTCACACTCACTGATTAACCCTCACAATCACTAAATAACACTCACACCCACTGTTTAACCCTCACACTCACTGGTTAACCCTCACAATCAAGTTTAACCCTCACACTCACTGTTTAACCCTCACAATTACTATTTAACCCACACACTCTCGATTTAAAAATCACAATCACTGTTTAACACTCACACTCACTGATTAAGCTTCACACTCACTGTTTAACCCTCACAATCACTATTTAACCCTCACACTCACTTTTTAACCCTCACACTCACTGTTTAACCCTCACACTCATTGTTTAACCCTCACACTCACTGTTCAATCCTCACACTCACTGTTTAACTCTTTCACTGACTGTGTAACCCTCACACTCACTGTTTAAACCTCACACTCACTGTTTAACTCTTACACTCACTATTTAACGCTCACACTCACTGTTTAACCCTCACAATCACTGTTTAACCCTCACACTCACTGTTTAACCCTCACAATCACTGTTTAACCCTCACACTCACTGTTTAACCCTCACAATCACTGTTTAAACCTCACACTCACTGTTTAACCCTCACACTCATTGTTTAACCCTCACCCACACTATTTAACCCTCACACTCACTGATTAGACCTCCCACTCAGTGTTTAACCCTCACACTCACTGTTTAACACTTACACTCACTGTTTAACCCTCACACTCACTGTTTAACCCTCACAATCACTGTTTAACCCTCACACTCACTGCTTAACCCTCACACACTGCTTAACGTTCCCGCTCACTGATTAACACTTGCACTCACTGTTTCACCCTCACACTCACTGTTTAAACCTCAGTCTCACTGTTGAACGCTAGCACTCACTGTTTAACACTCACATTGACACTCACGGTTTAACCCTTACACTCACTGCTTAACCCTCAGACTCACTGTTTAAGCATCAGACTGACTGCTTAACGTTCACACTCAGTGTTTAACCCTTACACTCACTGCTTAACCCTCACACTCACTGTTTAACCCTCACACTCACTGTTTAAACCTCAGTCTCACTGTTTAACGCTAGCACTCACTGTTTAACCTTCGCACTCATTGTTTAACCTTCGCACTCACTGTTTAACCCTCACACTGACACTCACGGTTTAACCCTTACACTCACTGCTTAACCCTCAGACTCACTGTTTAAGCATCAGACTCACTGCTTAACGTTCACACTCACTGTTTAACCCTCACACTCACTGCTTAACCCTCACACTCACTGTTTAACCCTCACACTCACTGCTTAAACCTCGCACTCATCTTTTAAGCCTTAGACTCACTGCTTAAACCTCACACACACTATTTAACCCACACACTCACTGTTTAACACTCGGACTCACTTCTTAACCCTCGCTCACACTGATTAACCCACACAATCATTGTTTAACGCTCACACTCACTGTTTAACCATCGCAATCACTCTTTAGACTTCGCACTCACTGTTTAACACTCGCTCTCACAGATTAACCCACACAATCATTGTTTAACGCTCATACTCACTGTTTAACCATCGCAATCACTCTTCAGCCTTCGCACTCACTGTTTAACTCTAATACTCACTGTTTAACACTGACACTCAGTTTAACCCTCGCACTCGCTGTTTAACCATCGCACACAATGTTTAACCCTCACACTCACTGTTTAACCCTCACACTCACTGATTAGCCCTCACACTCACTGTTTAACCCTCACACTCACTGTTTAACCCTCACACTCACTGTTTAACCCCAACACTCACTGTATAACCCTCACACTCACTGTTTAACGCTCACACTCACTGTTTAACACTTACACTCACTGTTTAACACTTACACTCACTGTTTAATCCTCACACTCATTGTTAAACCCTCACACTAACTGCTTAACCCTCACACTCACTGCTAAACCCTCACACTCACTGATTAGCCCTCACACTCACTGTTTAACCTTCGCACTCGTTGTTTAACCCTCACACTCACTGTTTAACCTTCGCACTCGTTGTTTAACCTTCGCACACACTGTTTAACCCTCACACTGACACTCACTGTTTAACCCTCACACTCACTGCTTAACCCTCAGACTCACTGCTTAAGCAACAGACTGACTGCTTAACGTTCACATTCACTGCTTAACCCTCACACTCACTGCCTAACCCTCACACTCACTGTTTAAGCCTCAAATTCACTGCTTAACCCTCACACTCACTGCTTAACTCTCACTCTCACTGTTTAACCGTCACACACACTGTTTAAGCCTCAGACTCACTGCTTTACCATCACACTCACTGTTTAACCCTCGCACTCACCATTTAACCCGCGCACTCACTGTTTAAGCCTTAGACTCACTGCTTAAACCTCACACTCACTGTTTAACCCACACATTCACTGTTTAACACTCGGACTCACTTTTTAACCCTCGCTCTCACAGATTAACCCACACAATCATTGTTTAACGCTCACACTCACTGTTTAACCATCGCAATCACTCTTCAGCCTTCGCACTCACTGTTTAACTCATACTCACTGTTTAACACTGACACGCAGTTTAACCCTCGCACTCGCTGTTGAACCTTCGCATTCAATGTTTAACCCTCACACTCACAGGTTAACCCTCACACTCACTGATTAGCCCTCACACTCACTGTTTAACCCTCACAATCATTGTTTAACCCTCACACTCACTGCTTCACCCTCACAGTCACTTCTTAACACACACAATCACTGTTTAACACCCACACTCACTGCTTAACACTCGCACTCATTGCTAAACCCACACACTCACTGTTTAACCCTCACAATTATTGTTTAACCCTCACACTCACTGCTTAACCCTCACACTCACTGCTTAACCCTCGCACTCACTTCTTAACCCAAACACTCACTGTTTAACACCCACACTTACTGTTTAACCCTCACACTCACTGTTTAACACTGACACTCACTACTTAACTCTCACACTCACTGTTTAACCCTTACACTCACTGCTAAACCCTCACACTCACTGCCTAACCCCCACACTCACTGTTTAACCCTCACACTCACTGTTTAACCCTCACAATCACTGTTTAACACTCACACTCAATGTCTAACCCTCACACACACTGCTTAACTCTCACATTCACTGTTTAACCCTTACATTCACTGCTTAACCCTCATACTCACTGTTTAAGCCTCAGACTCACTGCTTAACCCTCACACTCAGTATTTAACGCTCATACTCACTGTATAACCATTGCAATCACTGTTTAGCCTTTGCACTCACTGTTTAACTCTTGTACTCACTGTTTACCACTGACACTCACTGTTTAACACTGACACTCAGTTTAACCCTCGCACTCGCTGTTTAATATTCGCACTTAATGTGTAACCCGCACACTCACAGATTAACCCTCACACTCACTGTTTAACCCTTACACTCACTGCTTAAACCTCAAACTCACTGTTTAACCCTCGCACTCATTGTTTAAGACTCAGACTCACTGCGTAGCCCTCACACTCACTGTTTAACACCCACACTCACTGCTTAACCCTCACACTCACTGCTTAACCCTCACACTCACTGTTTCACACTCACACTCACTGCTTAACCCTCACACTCACTGCTTAACCCTCACACTCACTGTTTAACACTTACACTCACTGTTTAACACTCACACTCACTGTTTAACCCTCACACTCACTGCTTAACTCTCACACTCACTGCTTAACCCTCACACTCACTGCTTAACTCTCACACTCACTGTTTAACACCCACACTCACTGTTTAACACTCACACTCACTGTTTAACCCTCACACTCACTGTTTAACACTCACACTCACTGTTTCACACTCACACTCACTGCTTAACTCTCACACTCACTGCTTAACCCTCACACTCAGTGTTTCACACTCACACTCACTGCTTAACTCTCACACTCACTGCTTAACCCTCACACTCACTGCTTAACTCTCACACTCACTGTTTAACACCCACACTCACTGTTTAACCCTCACACTCACTGTTTAACACTCACACTCACTGTTTAACCCTCGCACTCACTGTTTAACCCTCACACTCTCTGTTTAACCCTCACACTCACTGTTTAAGCCTTAGATTCACTGCTTTACCCTCACACGCACTATTTAACCCTCAAAATCACTGTTCAACGCTCACACTCACTGTATAAACATCGCAATCACAGGTTAGCCTTTGCATTCCCTGTTTAACTTCGTACTCACTGTTTAAACCTTCGCACTCAATGTTTAATCCTCACACTCACAGTTTAAACATCACACTCACTGGTGAACCCTCACAAACTCTGTTTAACCCTCACACACACTCTTTGCCCCTCACACCCTCTGTTTAATCCTCGCAGTCAATGTTTAACCCTCACACCCACTGTTTAAACTTCACACTCACTGTTTAACCCTCACACTCACTGATTAACCCTCACACTCACTGTTTTACCCTCACACTCACTGTTTAACCTTCACACTCGTTGTTTAACCTTCACACTCACTGTTTAACCCTTACACTCACTGCTTAACCCTCAGACTCACTGTTTAAGCAACAGACTGACTGCTTAACGTTCACACTCACTGTTTAAGCAACAGACTGACTGCTGAACGTTCACACTCATTGTTTAACCCTCACACTCACTGTTTAACCCTTACACTCACTGCTTAACCCTCAGACTCACTGTTTAAGCAACAGACTGACTGCTGAACGTTCACACTCATTGTTTAACCCTCACACTCACTGCTTAACCCTCACACTCACTGTTTAAGCCTCAAATTCACTGCTTAACCCTCACACTCACTGCTTAACTCTCACATTCACTTTTTAACCCTCACACTTAATGCTTATGCCTCACTCTCACTGTTTAACCCTCACACACACTGTTTAAGCCTCAGACTCACTGCTTTACCATCACATTCACTGTTTAACCCTCGCACTCACCATTTAACCCGCGCACTCACTGTTTAAGCCTTAGACTCACTGCTTAAACCTCACACTCACTGTTTAACCCACACATTCACTGTTTAACACTCGGACTCACTTTTTAACCCTCGCTCTCACAGATTAACCCACACAATCATTGTTTAACGCTCACACTCACTGTTTAACCATCGCAATCACTCTTTAGACTTCGCACTCACTGTTTAACCATCGCAATCACTCTTCAGCCTTCGCACTCACTGTTTAACTCATACTCACTGTTTAACAGTGACACGCAGTTTAACCCTCGCACTCGCTGTTGGACCTTCACATTCAATGTTTAACCCTCACACTCACAGGTTAACCCTCACACTCACTGATTAGCCCTCACACTCACTGCTTAACCCTCACACTCATTGTTTAACACTCACACTCAATGTCTAACCCTCACACACACTGCTTAACTCTCACATTCACTGTTTAACCCTTACATTCACTGCTTAACCCTCATACTCACTGTTTAAGCCTCAGACTCACTGCTTAACCCTCACACTCAGTATTTAACGCTCATACTCACTGTATAACCATTGCAATCACTGTTTAGCCTTTGCACTCACTGTTTAACTCTTGTACTCACTGTTTACCACTGACACTCACTATTTAACACTGACACTCAGTTTAACCCTCGCACTCGCTGTTTAATATTCGCACTTAATGTGTAACCCGCACACTCACAGATTAACCCTCACACTCACTGTTTAACCCTTACACTCACTGCTTAAACCTCAAAATCACTGTTTAACCCTCACACTCACTGTTTAACTCTTACACTCACTATTTAACCCTCACAATTACTATTTGACCCTCACACTCACTGTTTAACCCTCACAATCACTGTTTAACCCTCACACAAACTGTTTAAAACTCACACCCACTGTTTAACCCTCACACTCACTGTTTAACCCTCACAATCACTGTTTAAACCTCACACTCACTGTTTAACCCTCACACACACTGTTTAAAACTCACAACCACTGTTTAACCCTCACACTCACTGTTTAACCCTCACAATCACTGTTTAACACTCACAATCACTGTTTATCCCTCACACTCACTGATTAACCCTCACAATCACTAAATAACACTCACACCCACTGTTTAACCCTCACACTCACTGGTTAACCCTCACAATCAAGTTTAACCCTCACACTCACTGTTTAACCCTCACAATTACTATTTAACCCACACACTCTCGATTTAAAAATCACAATCACTGTTTAACACTCACACTCACTGATTAAGCTTCACACTCACTGTTTAACCCTCACAATCACTATTTAACCCTCACACTCACTTTTTAACCCTCACACTCACTGTTTAACCCTCACACTCATTGTTTAACCCTCACACTCACTGTTCAATCCTCACACTCACTGTTTAACTCTTTCACTGACTGTGTAACCCTCACACTCACTGTTTAAACCTCACACTCACTGTTTAACTCTTACACTCACTATTTAACGCTCACACTCACTGTTTAACCCTCACAATCACTGTTTAACCCTCACACTCACTGTTTAACCCTCACAATCACTGTTTAACCCTCACACTCACTGTTTAACCCTCACAATCACTGTTTAAACCTCACACTCACTGTTTAACCCTCACACTCATTGTTTAACCCTCACCCACACTATTTAACCCTCACACTCACTGATTAGACCTCCCACTCAGTGTTTAACCCTCACACTCACTGTTTAAACACTTACACTCACTGTTTAACCCCTCACACTCACTGTTTAACCCCTCACAATCACTGTTTAACCCTCACACTCACTGCTTAACCCTCACACACTGCTTAACGTTCCCGCTCACTGATTAACACTTGCACTCACTGTTTCACCCTCACACTCACTGTTTAAACCTCAGTCTCACTGTTGAACGCTAGCACTCACTGTTTAACACTCACATTGACACTCACGGTTTAACCCTTACACTCACTGCTTAACCCTCAGACTCACTGTTTAAGCATCAGACTGACTGCTTAACGTTCACACTCAGTGTTTAACCCTTACACTCACTGCTTAACCCTCACACTCACTGTTTAACCCTCACACTCACTGTTTAAACCTCAGTCTCACTGTTTAACGCTAGCACTCACTGTTTAACCTTCGCACTCATTGTTTAACCTTCGCACTCACTGTTTAACCCTCACACTGACACTCACGGTTTAACCCTTACACTCACTGCTTAACCCTCAGACTCACTGTTTAAGCATCAGACTCACTGCTTAACGTTCACACTCACTGTTTAACCCTCACACTCACTGCTTAACCCTCACACTCACTGTTTAACCCTCACACTCACTGCTTAAACCTCGCACTCATCTTTTAAGCCTTAGACTCACTGCTTAAACCTCACACACACTATTTAACCCCACACACTCACTGTTTAACACTCGGACTCACTTCTTAACCCTCGCTCACACTGATTAACCCACACAATCATTGTTTAACGCTCACACTCACTGTTTAACCATCGCAATCACTCTTTAGACTTCGCACTCACTGTTTAACACTCGCTCTCACAGATTAACCCACACAATCATTGTTTAACGCTCATACTCACTGTTTAACCATCGCAATCACTCTTCAGCCTTCGCACTCACTGTTTAACTCTAATACTCACTGTTTAACACTGACACTCAGTTTAACCCTCGCACTCGCTGTTTAACCATCGCACACAATGTTTAACCCTCACACTCACTGTTTAACCCTCACACTCACTGATTAGCCCTCACACCTCACTGTTTAACCCTCACACTCACTGTTTAACCCTCACACTCACTGTTTAACCCCAACACTCACTGTATACCCTCACACTCACTGTTTAACGCTCACACTCACTGTTAAACACTTACACTCACTGTTTAACACTTACACTCACTGTTTAATCCTCACACTCATTGTTAAACCCTCACACTAACTGCT